>PVIC010008868.1:0-47067 GCA_004025085.1 Thryonomys swinderianus | reverse complement strand
TAAAATAATTGTTTTAGAACTGTAACTAAGGCTCTCATGAATAACCAAATGCCCAAGAGAATGGTCCAGGTGTAACTAGAAGGAAGAGTGGACAAACTACCACACACATAGCCTTTCTAGACTGTTCCAAGCCTGAAAGTTTTAGAACTGATTTTCCCCCAAAAGAATCTAGGGCTCTGGGTATTAAAAATCCTCTATAAACTACATGAAACATTTCCATAGTCCAGATTCCACTCATGGCCATTAGATTGTTATTCCTGCAAAATCACCTCATCCTAAGCTTTCTCATTTAACAAATGAGGAATGATAGAAATCGCTCTTTTATCTAAGAAGCGATGAAGCTCAGTGGACTCTTAGTCATTTCCAGCCATTCCCCTTGATGCCCCTGTCTGTGACTCAAGCCCAGTCCCAGCAATTTAGTGACACCCTGTCAGCAAGTAAATGAGTTTGTAAAGGGCTGGAAGTGTGGCCCTGTGTGAAGGCCATGTCTCAATCCTCAGTACCCGGGTTGGGGTCTAGGAGTGTTCCCCAGTGCCCCTTCAGCTTGCCCTCTCCCCACTTTCTCGCAGCTTTTCAGCCCTTCTCTATCCTCAGCTCACCCTTCCTGTACCTATTTGTACCCCGGTGATGGTCAGGCATGCAGTGCCTGTACATAACGAAGACACCTAGCTTGCCCACAGTCATTCAAGGGTTCGTGGTATTTTTTGCCCTATTTTAGGGAAACTCAGTCTTTGTTCAAGAAAGAAGAGACCTATTAGCTATTACCTTCTTGTAAGTGGATTCTGAATGGGGAGGAGGGTGACCAGTGAGTCATGGGGCAGCTGGCCCACTTTAGGCTGGAGGGAAAGGGGAATGAAGCTTTGGCTACCAAGAATAGGAAGTTACCATTTCAGTATCTAAAAATAACTTTCACCATCTGTCCACTCAGGCACAGAATGATAAATGCAGATTAGTTCCTGGATGTAGACATGAATATTTTTATGTATCAAGCTAATAATAATAATACCGCTGTGTGTAGATAGTGCTTCACTCCCTTTTTCCCCCTCAGGGCAAGCTAAGTGGAATATCCAGATCATCTTGGCAGACGTAATTGGGGAAACCAAGGCAAAAAGATAACAACACAGCAAGTGTGACACAGCAAAAGAGCAGTTGGAACAAACCCGGGATGTCCTTTTTCCAACTTCAGCCCAGAACTGGATCTTCTGAGTTAGGCAGACTGCATTAACAAGTAGCAGAATAAATATAACAACAGCAGTGATCACCCTTTATATCTCTGGGGTGAATTTTTCCATGCTTCTCCCATATCTGTTGTAATCATCATACTCCATTACATCCCCAGAATAGGTTCTAGTCTTCAGGGTCCTTGCATAGACCTTCTCCTTCCTGACCATCCCATCAGGTAAAAATATGTAATCATAAGCCAGTGAGATGAAGAGAGGAGAGATTCTCTCTCATTTTACAGCTGAATAAATAGATGTGGAGGGAGAAGGTGGTTTGCCCATGATCATGTAGTGAGTACATTCATTTTGTCACTGCACAGTAGAGCTCAATGTACTACAGCAATTCCGATTCAAGAGGAGCCCTAGGTTTAGAATTCCCCCTCTCTCCAATTAACTCCGCACAGCAGGCACCCTCAGTCCTGGCAAAGCAAGAAACCTGGAAGTGAGCAGCTTGAACAAAGCCACAGTTTTGCTGTACTGTCCTAGGATTACAGGGCAGTTAGTGGCCATCTAATGTCAGATTCAAGGGTCCAAGTCCCTTGGCCCTGTTGGAGGAGGAGAGCATTGAAAAAAGCCAGAGAGACCTTCCCAGCTGCGTGCAGCATACCCTTTCTCAAACAGCTGAAGAAGTTTAGGTGGGTTAGTCACTTAGCTGCCTCAAATTCTCTCTCTCCTGGGAGGTTGGGAATGGGCTGCAATTCGAAACTGAGCTTCTTTGAGAACAAGGAAGGTCTTCTGGGCACTTCCCTAAGTTCACGTTCCACACACAGGCAGAGAGGGACAATCAGGGCTGGAGGAAGCCCGGTGGCCCTGTTCCAAGACACACTTATCCTCACAAGCCCTGGGTCCTCCTCACACACCTCAAAGCGAAGCTTTTCCTTTCACTTCTTGGCCCGTCCCCTCCCTCCGGGTTGGGCAGGATGGGGGAGCAGAGGTCAGAAGGACCTGACAGAAAAGAAATCAGAGCTGCATTGGGGGGCGGAGTTCAGGACAGGAGGGGTCCGGGAAAGGTCAGAGCCGGGCTGGGGCAGCGGGCAGCCCCCGTCACCCCTACTCCTCGGATTCCGCTCCCTCCACCTGCCCTTTTCTTACCTCCAGACCTGGCCGAGCTGCAGGAGGTGGACGAGGGTCTGCAGCAGCCAGACGCAGAGGCGACAGCAGCGGCGGCGGTAGGCGCTGGCGGAGGAGGGCCGGGGACTCAACTCCGGGCCGCCCTCGTCTGTCCCGAAGGCTGCGGCGCTGTCCTTGGTGCTGACGGCAGGCCCGCCGGTCTCGCTGTCCTTGGTGCTGACGGCGGGTCCCGGGGACCCCGCGGGCTCTGAGTAGTCGTACACGAACCAGCGGAAGCTGAGCAGCTGCACGACCAGAGAGGGCAGGAGCACGAAGAGCAGCGTGAGGCCGAAGACGGTGGGCTGACCCTGCAGGTAGTAGGAGGCCGCCAGCCACAGGTCCGTGGCGCCGTCGGAGAAGAACACGAGCAGCGCGCACAGCACCCAGCAGCAGTCCCGCAGCTCGTAGCGGGGCCCCGCGCCGCCCGCCGCGGCCACCCCCGGGCCCCCGGGCCCCGCCGCCGCGTCCCCACGCCCGCCGGCACCGCCCCGGTCCCCCCCGGCCGCCCCCTCGGGCCCCGGGCCGGCTGCGGCCGCCGCTCCATCCGACTTCGCGGCCATGTTGGCGGAGCAGGAGGCGGGAGCGACTTCCGGGCGGCGGAGGGGTGCGGGGCGGGGAGGACCCTGCGCGGGCGGCTCCCTCCTCCTCCTCCTCCTCCTCCTCCTGTTCTCCTTCCTCCTCCCCTCTTCAATGATTCATTCTTGGCGCCGCCCTGCCTGGCCTGTAGTCCCCCTGGGAAGGGACGAGGGCCAGCGAGGGGACAGCATGCCAGGTTGCCCTGTCCCTCCTTCCTTGGAGGCGTGGGGCCCCCAACCACACGCTTTCATCTCTTACCCCCCACACTCCACTTCTTTCTTTATCCCCCGCTCCTCACTCTCCTCTTCCTGTTCCCTCCTCACCTCTGCAGCCACCTGGTGGGAGGCCAAGATCTTGGAATGAAAGGGCCGTGGGGACCAGAGGCTTGGGCGGGACCCTCAATAGCCTTTTAGCAATCGCTGGGTGCAGACGCGCCACTTTCTAGTTTCCTGAGTGTTCACTTATTGTTACACTCCCTCCTTTGATCTAGAGAAGCTGCTTTTTTTAATTGTCTCCTTGGAAGGCTGAGAATCCGGAGGCTCCAAGAGTTGTGGTTCCCTCCGCTGCCCGCCCCACTGCTTTCATCGGACTACAGTCCTGTTAGGGAAGAGGGCAACTCCGAGAGGGAAGGGGCTGGGAGAAAATACCAGGAAGACGGGAAAGCAGGTGCCCTAAACTGGAGGGCACATTATTCCAAGAAGTCTAGATCACAGATGGGGGAGGGGTTAGGAAGATGGAAAGATGAGGCTGGAGAGTTCTAAGGGGTGAGATCCTGAGGGACCTGCAGGAGGCTTTATCCAGCAGGCAGTAGAGAACTGCTGCAAAATTTCAGCAGTGGTCGTGTTAGGGTTTAGGAGGAAAATCAGCAGTCAGAATGGAAACGTGATGTTAGAGAAGCAGCTTGGGATGGAGAGACCCGAGGGATCATCAGAACAGTGACCCAGTAGAATGAAGTCCCTCAGCATTTTGGCTATACTCAGTTCACACCTGGCCTCCTCGCTCCGATCTAATATTACAGGGCATTTGTGATCAAAATCTGACTGGCACTCTTCTAAGCACTGTACAATTACTAACTTACTTTATTCTCAAAATTTGTGAGGTAGTTCACATTTCTCCTTGTTATATAGATGAAGAAACCGAGTCACAAAGTGAATTAATTTGTTCAGTCATGCAGTGAGTGGTAGAGCCAAATTCAACCCCTTCATCTGCTTCAGGATAGGCTTTGTTATTCTCAAAGGAGGGAGAAGGGGAGAGGAAGAAAAGAGGTAGGAGGATGACTGGTCTCATAGAGGCATAAAGGCAAGACACAGGGAGACAGCTGTCCTGGGCCAAAGAGCAACCATCTGCCACCCTGGAGCCCGGCATCCCCTTCATGTCCAGGGATGGTTTTGGTCTCAGTAATGCATAGAGGGTTGAGGTATCAACTGTTGCCTAAAACTGGAAACAGAGGGAGAGGAATTAGGCACTAACAGAGTTTTCCAGGCTGGATTCAAGGCTGACAGCCCATGTTTAGAATGGAGGGAATGTCAGTTGGCCTGGAAGTCTGATTTCCAGTGTGGTTCAGAAAGGAATATCTCTCTTTTTCTCTCCTATGACTTTCATCAGGGAGATAGATGGAAGGCACAGGGCCATCAGTGATAGCGGCAGCGATCACCACCTTCCCACAGTCGCCCAGGTGGGAGAGTTAGACTCCCACCTGAATGGAAGCAACACCTTACCTGTTGTGGGTTCTTCAGTCTCAAGACTGGCCTATCCAAATGCACAATAGAAAACAAGTTAATAGGCATGATACTTTGGAGCCAGAAAATCTGGGTTTGAAGCCCATCTATCTCTTTATGCCTCCCTGAGATTTGGGTAAATCACTAATTTCTCTTAGCTGTGGAGAAGAAGTAAAAAGGGTCAAAACCAGTGCCTTCCTCCCAGAGATGTTATGAGAATTAATAACTGGGGCGAGGCTTCCCACAGGAAGCCCTCTTGGATCTCCCAACCTGGCTGTGTCAGTTCCCCATCCCTCAAAGAAGTTTTCTTGAGGCTCACCTGCTATGAACTCCAACACCTTAGATTTTTTCCTTCTTAATGTCGGGGCAATGGTATGATTTTCCTATGTCTGTCTGTCTGGAATAGCCTGGGAATTTCATGAGGATTGGGACAAGGCATCTATTTTCTTCACCAAATCTCTTAGTGTCCTGTCTGTCACTCAGGAGGTGTTCTACAACAATCACTGGATGAATGAGTGATCAACTCTTGACTGTCAGTCCCATTATTCTCATTTTATAAAGGCAAATATTCAGATGGGGCAATGACTTACGGAGTTATTAAGCCCATCTGAGTATCAGGAGCTATACTAAGAACTTCAGAGATAATACCACTTGTTATCTTCAAACCAGACAATTTGGGGATAGAAACTGAGCCCAAAAGGAGTGCTGTCACAGGACCATGTGCCAGGAAGGAGCAGAGCTGGTATTCAGAAACTCTATGCTAGAGTTGAGGTGACTAGGGGAAGTGGCATCAAGGAAGGATTTGATGGTGGGCTGGAGCGTGGGTCAGGTATAGGGCTGACTCACCAGTCAGGAGCACTGCAGAGAGGACCCCGCCTTGAAGGAGTGTGGACTACATGTTCTGAAGGACCGGCAAGTTCCATGGTTCTGACTGGAACAGGATGTAGGGGTGGTATCCCGGTGGGGTGGGGTAGCGATGCCTGGGGCAATGTCTCTGCAGTGGAACTGAGGAAATTGAGCATGGCAATGCTTATCTATAATCCCAGGATTCTGGCGGCTGAGACAGGAGGGTCATGAGTTCAGTTCAAGGCCAGCCTGGAGTACATAATAAGACCCTGTCTAAACATTTTCTTCAAAGGGCTAAGAGAGCCTGAGACTGGCTAAAACAGGGGGAGAAGGGCCACAACTGGTCAGAACTGGCAGGTCCTTTGAGAGCTCATCCAGCTCCTCAAACCCTTTCATTTTATAGACAGAGACACTGAGCCCCAGGGAGATGTGCCTTATTAGCAAGTGACGGAGGCAAATCTGAGAATCTTGCCTAGTCCCCAAGGCACAGGGGACTAGGACTGGACTCCACTAGAGATCACTCAGAAATAGTCTTCGTCACCCTCCCTGACTTTGTGAGGGCTCAGTGCCTGCCTTCTGCACTCTGCTTGGACCAGTTCTCAATAATTGTTCCTTAGTCCCTACTGAAATATTTATACCCATGCCCACTATGCATGAGAACATTGTTTATAATGGCAGATATTCAGAATGACCCAAATCCCCATTGGGAAATTGGCTAAATACACCATGGGTCCCCTGATAACAGAAGGACCTGGAGCAGCAAACACTCCATGTCCTAATACAGAAAAACCTTTGCAGGGAAAAGCAAGGGGCAGGAGTTAGGCTGGATAAAAAGGGCATAACACATAACAGTAATCTCTATTTTAAACTTGGTACAGTAGCCCATGCCTTTAATTTGAGCATTCAAGAGGCTGATTTTAAATCTGCCTGGGTGAACTAGCAAGTCCCTGCTTGAATTAAACAATTGAAAACAAAACAAAACAGGGCTTGGAATGTAGCTCAGTGGTAGAGCACCGCTGGGTCAAGCTCCAAGTATACAAACAAATCTCTATTTTATATGTATACACATGAAGAAAGCTTTGACATTTACAAAGGAGAAGAAAAGATTGCTGAAGAGCTAGGAAAAAGGGATAAGGATGTGAGGGAAATGTCATTATTTGCCTACTTACAATTTTTTAACAATTGTGTGAATGTATTTGGCAATTAATAAAATAAAATAATAATGGGGACAGCTGCTACTCAGCTCCCACCGGATATTGTAACTCAGGAATGGGCAGGAAATCAGTACATTCAGATGTTGCAATTATTCAAAAAAATCAGAAGTCTCAATTTTACTACAGTATCTTGAATTTTAAACATCGGGTCCAATTTTTCTCTAGAACTTTGTAGGCCAGTAACTAAGTCAGTGGGTCAGACGTGGCCTGAGGGCCACCACTTTTCAGCTGTAGCCCAGGTGGTTCCCTGCTTCCAGGACTGGTGTCCTCCCCACCCCAGGTCTCTGGCCTTGTGCGGCAGCTACAGGCCCAAGAGCATCTCGCCCTGCCTGTCTCTTGGCACTGTCCACCCCCCCCCCGAACTGTGACATTTGGGGCTTTTAACTCAAAAGCTGGAAGGCAAAGAAGGGTTATGAACTCTCAGATAATTTCCCCTCCTGGGGCAGTGAGAGCCTCAAGGCCCAGCTGCCTCCTGCTACCCACCCATCTGTCTCTGGGAGGTGGGGGAGGGAGTGCAGCTGGCAGTGATGGGGGCAGGGAAGTGCCCCTAATCTGAGCTGCCGATCACTGGACTCTAGTTGGACCCAGAATCTAAGAGGAGAGATTGTTAAGAAGAGTGGCTAGTTGGTGTGTGCCACGGTAATTCATGAAGTTATTTAATCCAAAGCAGGAAAGGTCCTAAAGGCATCCTGTTTGCCTTCATGTTGGACAGACGGAGGGACTGACCTCTGCTCTCTGCTACACTACCCCGGCCAAGGTCTTCCATCTCTCTTGGATACCTGGATTGCCTCCACCTCCTCAGTGGGTCCCCTGGAGTCTTCCCTCCTAGAGTCCACGCTCTTCCCTCCGTGCCCTTAGCCAGAGGCCTTTCCAAAACGGAAAACTTGATTAAACTCATGTCTTCCTAGAACGTCCCAATTACTCCCGACCTCCCTCGGAGCCAAAATCCTCGCCCATCTCAGTGGTTCCAGTCTCTCCTGCCCACTCTCCGACCTCACCTCTTGCCATCCTTCCCTTGACTGCTCTGTTCCAGCCACTCAGGCCTCTGGTTCTACCTTCTGCAAGCCAGTCTTCTTCCTGTAGGCTCTTATCCCTACTCTTCCTCTGGGTGTTCACCGGCCCCGTCTTCCCTCCTGCAAATGTTCTCTCCTCAGAGGGCTTTACTTGGTCACCACCCCACTACCATGCAAGCACACACGCACGCGTGCGCACACACATACACACTTTACCCCTTCTCGCCTGTTCTCAGTTCCCTGCATGTATTACTATCAGACACTGTCACACGTCTTGGTTTGTTTGTGACCTAGAATGTCAGAACTGGGGAGGCAGCAGGTTGCCTGGACTGCACCACTGTCTCCTCAGTGCTTTGTAGAGACTGGCAGGGAGTGGGTGCTCCATTTCCCTGTGTTGTTTGAGACAGGGGAGACACAGCCCTACAACTCAGGTGACAACCACGCCTGTTCAGGTGGCTTCAAGCAAGTCATATCACCTCTGTAACCTTTTTCTTCACTTGTAAAGCAAGGAATCACCCAGTGATATACCCCCAGTTCAACAATCCTGGTGTGTCTCCTCTCTTCCAATGTCTCTTCTCTATAGAATCCAAAATCTTTTGAAAAAAACATCCTCTTTCTCCCCCGTTGTCTCCTTTCTTCACACCCCCCCCCCATTTCTCTGTACTACGAATTAAACTCAGGGCCCCACAAGGCTTGGAAAGAGCTCTACACTGACCTAGATTCCCAACCCTTATTTATATATTGAATAGTTAATACATTCATAGTTTCAAAACTTTTAAAGATACCAAATTGGAAAGTGTCATCTGTCTTACCATCCTCTGGGCACCCACTCTCCTTCCCAAAGGCAACCTATTGTATGAATTTCCTATGTGTGTCTTTCTCCTTCTCTTCCCCTCTACCAGTCTCTTCTGTCTCAGCTCCCTGCTATGGTAGCCACTGCCACTATCTTAAGACAAACAACATCTTACTTATACCTAGCTCTGTATTTTGGCTTCTTCCATCTAACTGTTTTGCAGACCACTCTACCTCAGTACACAGTGCCTCATTCGCTTGCATGGCACCAAGCTTTTCACTGCATGGCTGTGCCACTCTACTTCACCAGGTCAGTGATCTGACAGATGGCAGGTAGGTCATCTCCACCGTCTAACAGCACTTCAGTGAGTACCTTGGTAGCCACACCATTTTGGTTCTCTGAAGGATCAACTCATAGCAATAGACTTGCTGAGTGAGTAGTACGTGTGTTCATAATTTTGATAGATGCCTTCCAAGGCACTGGACCCATTCATCTTCCAAATATCCGTCTTTCATGAAGATATTTATAAAATGCCTTTTAAAATGGACTTCAATAAGTCTTCCAGACTCCTTACAGATAAATAAATCACACCACTTCACTTTGTCTTAGTCTCCTCAAGAAAATGAGTGTCTTCAGGGCATGATGATACCTGTACTCTCAGCCCTCTGAGGCAGGAGGATTGCAAGTTTGAACCCAGCCCAGACAGCTTAGTGACTTAACCAGACCCTATCTCAAAATAAAACATGAGAAAGAAGAGGGCTGGGGATGTGAAGGTGCCACCCCCAGTACCACAAATATATAAATATACATATATATACATATATATGGGTGAATTTATTTTTATACATAAACTATACCTATATAGTTTATGTATAGAATGTATATGTATTATTCATGTATGTAAAATAAAATGGGCATCCTTCTCATGCGGTAGTGGTGAGGGCCAAATGAAGCAGTTCATGGAATATACTCAGGACAGTTTCTGGCACATGACAGCCCTTTAAAGAGTGGCCTTTGGGCCGGAGGGTTAGCTCAGTGGTTCCGGCGCCTGCCTCGCAAGTGCAAGGTCCTGAGTTCGATCCCCAGAAACCACATATAATGCTGGGCATGGAGACTCACGCCCACCAGCAATCAACGCCGCATACCACAATGCCGGGTGTGGTGGCTCATGCCTGTAATCCCAGCACTCGGGAGGCAGAGACAGGAGGATTGCTGAGTTCGCAGCGGCTTGCCTGGGCACCATAGTGAGCTCAGGGCCAGCCTGAACTACAAAGCGAGACCCTGTCTCAAAAGCAAAAAAAAAAAGAGTGGGCTTTGCTGTTGTGTGTAATGTTATCATCGGTCACAGTGAGCTTTGTGGAACAGGGACCTTGTCTGTCTTGGTCACTGCTATAGCACATCTTCTGGTTAATAGTAAGTGATTAATAATTATTTATCAAGTGAGCCACTTTCCAATTGTCCTCTGCCCACTGGGTCCTCCTTTTTGACCCAGCCCGTCCCTACCCCTTCAGCCTCTCCTGTCCCCTTCTCCCCTTCTCCCCTTCTCCTTGGGCTCCAATCCCATTCGCATCTTTCAGGCCCCCTCCTGCCACAATGGCTTTGTTTCTTCTGGCTGATACACTTTCTGTACCCCACCTCTATCCACTGCCTCTCTGCCTGGTTACTTTCTTTCTAGACATCCCTACATCTCAGCTGAAATGTCACTTTTCTCCAGAAAGCTCCCTCTACCCTCTATACAGTCTCATTGGACTGGAGTGTTTCATTTGTGCCTTATGATAATTAGAAATGGTACGTGCATGAATGTCAGTTTTGGCCTCACAGCTGAAGACCCGAGAGGCCCAAAGCTAGGCCTGTCTTTGCTGTCACTGGGTCCCCAGAGCCAGGCACAATGTTAGTACTCAGTAACCATTGCCCTGACTGAGTGGGACTCATTTTATAGATGTGCTGAGTCCTGCCACCCCTACCCAACAGAGAGGAAGATTTGACCCCGTGCCCACTTAGTTTCCAGTGCAATGAAGTGTTGGTGAAAAGTTCTGGCTGGTGAAGAGGCAGAAGGAAAGGGAGAGCGATAGATCCTTAATTCTCTCCATGGTCACCGTTCACAAATATGAGGTCCTGGTCTCCTAAGAGGAAGTTCATGGAGCTCCTGTCCTCAGTGAGCTCAGTGAGGCTGGTGAGAAACTAAATCCAGGAAAAGTGGTGTTCTCCGATCAGGAGAGTGGCCTATGGTAGAAGAAAATGAGAAGCAAGTTCCCTCTGAAGTCCTGAGGGAAAGCCACCCTCCTGGGGGCCCAGGCAGGACTGCAGGGTCTTGCGGGGGATGGTTCCGGAGGGAGAAGCAAGCACGCAAGTGGGGAAGGATAAACAGGGCACCAGCTGAGCCAGGCAGAGCGTTGGGAGAGTAAGGGTGCATTTGGTGATCAGGGCTCGAGCAGAGTAGGCACAGATGAGGTGGAAATGAATTAACCTCTAAGATGGATGAGGAAAATGTTCTGGGTGGGTCACTGCAGTGCTCTACAAAGATGGAAAGCAACCCAAACACTCTCTGTAAGAGTACAGTCCAGTAAACATAATACTGGCCAACAAACACATAGAGAGGTGGGTAGACCTGGTGTTGGTGAGTACAGTTCTTCTGGAGAGGAAGGTGGCAGTGTTTAGGACAAAGGAGCCCCTGTGTGCTCTCTGACTACTTCGTGCCTAGGGTGCTCAGTGTGGCGCTGTGTGCTAATGGGAAAAGAAAGGCAACCTGGTGTCCACAGCCCAGCTGAAAGCAACTGGGGTTCTCAGGAGCAAGTGGGAGGGGGAGTAGGAGAAGAATTGACTTACAGCTCAATAATATCGATGCAGATTAAAATGCAAACCCAATTTATGAATATCAATGAAAACTGAATATGCCCAACGGTTCTGCTCATAGGTATACACATAACACAGAGACCTATGTGGTGCACTTGAAGACATACACAGGAGGGTTCACTTCTGCACTGCTCTTGTGGCCCCGAGCTGGAAACTACACTCTTGCCCATCTCACACGAGGGCACTGAAAATAAACCATCTGCTGCGATGTGCAACCTTGGAGATAAATCCCAGAAAGTTGAATGGAAAGAGTCAGACACAAAAGAGCATCACACTGGAGGATTCTGTGCCGAGTTCAAAAACAAGCATGGTATAAGGAGGCCGGTGGTCATCTTGGGTGGTGATGCTATATGATACATCCTGGACTGTACTCTCAGAGTTGTGTTTGGAGGATACACTGGGTGCTGCTAATGTCCCCTTCCTTGATCTAGTGCTGGTGATGTGGGTGTGTTCAGGACTGGAAAGTTCACGATTGATCCACTTATGATTTGTGTACTCTTCTATGTGTGATACTTCCATAAGAATTTTAAAAATATAGAAATGCATAAAGCATTATGCATTTTATAAGAAATCCCAAGTATTTTGAGGATGGGCCTCAACATAGTAGAAAACTGGGTGGAACTGGGGACAAGGAAAAAATAATATGAACAGGAAAGGTCTATGAAAACCATGTACCATGTGACCATGTGAGACGAACTCTGCCTTTAGTACATGAGAAATAATGGCATTTAATTGAGGAAACTAAGCAATGCACTCCAGTGTGCATGCACTCTAGAGTGGTCTGTAGTTGTTAGAGAATAGGAGACCTCTGGGGATACCAAAGGTCTGTAAGAGCCAAGAGGCTGTAGACTATGTACAACGCCCTCTGTCTCATCCCCCTGCCCTGCCACAGTCACAACCTTCCTGTGCATCTTACTGGGTTCATACTGTCTTTAAATGCACTTCATAGTTGTATGAGACACACTTGAGTTGGAGCTCTTGAGGGAGATGACACGACGGAGGGGTGTCCAAAAGGGATTCTGGTGTTCTCTGTAATGTTTTGAGGGGGTTCTTTGTTTCTTGTTTTGTGACATGGGGAACTGAGCTTTTTTTTTTTTTTTTTTTTTTTTAGACAGGGTCTTGCTTTATAGTTCAGGCTGGCCCTGAGCTCATTATGAAGCCCAGCCAAGCCTTGATCTTAACAATCCTCCTGCCTCAGCCTCCTGAGTGCTGGGATTAAAAGTGTGAGCCACCACACTTGGCATTGCGGCACATGGCACTGATTGCCGGTGGGTATGAGTCACCATGCCCAGTATTGTTGTATGTGGTTACCAGGATTGTACTCAGGACCCTGTGCTTGCTAGGTAGATGCCAGAACCATTGAGCTAAATCTCTGGCCCCTTTCTGTTATTTTTTAGTTTGAGAGAGTCTCACCTATGATCCCCGCACTTGGGAGCTGAGGTAGGAGAATCACTATGAGTTCAAGGCCAACTTGGCTCCATAGTGAGCTCAAGGCCAGCCCAAACTTCATAGTGAGACTGTCTCAGAAAACACAAGAAAACAAAAATACAAACAAAAGAAAAATTAAATGTAATATGAAAGACAAGCTCAGGGAGGCCAGGAATGTTCTAGGCTTGTACTCTCTTTGGGGTCACATAAGATTTGGGGCCATCTGTGCCTGGTGAAAATCTAGGCACGGGGAATTGGGAAACATGTCCCCACCTGGTGTCCCCATCTGGCTACATGACCCAGGGCGTATTCCCCTCCCGCTTCCTGGCCTAACTGTCCTCATCTGCCCAGGGGGAATCTGGTTTCTGCTTTACCCAAGGACGTGGGAGGATGAAGCCAGGATGAGAGAAGAATCTCATGAATGTACAGGATTATTCTCCAGGTCAGGGGAGGAAGAACCTGAGGCCTTCCTTCCATCTGCCAAGCGCCAAGGGTGCAAAGGAAGTGGAGCCGGGACCACCCAGGCGACCAAAGAGCCCATTCATAGCATCGAAGCTGTTCTCACAGGCCAGGGTTGGTAGGGCAGCCACCCAGGCTGCCTGGAGCGTTGGGATACTGAGCTGGCCTCTCTCTGTGCTCTCCCTGCCGGGGTGCAGCTGCAGCCGGGTCAACACTCCAAGCCCCCAGCATCACCCGCTCACCCCAACAAGTACACACACAGCCCGTTCGGCCCACCCTTCCCCTAGAACCAGAGAGGCTGTCACTAGCAAACCCAGTCATGGCTGTGCTTGCTCAAGCCCCTCCCACAGCTTCTTCCTGACTGAGAGCAGAATCTAGTCCTCTGTGTTTGTCTACAAGGCCTGGCTGGAGCTGAGCTTCCCTCCCAACTCCAGCACCGCAGTATGGGGTCGGGAGTCTGGCCCTAGTTAAAACTCTGGCTCAACTTCTCATTCATTCAAAAAATGTCAGTGGAGGGCTGGAGATTTAGCTCAGTGGTTCCGGTGCCTGCCTCACAAGCACAAGGCCCTGAGTTCGATCCCGGTAACCACAAAGAATAACTGGGCGTGGTGACTCACGCCCACCAGCAATCAATACCACATACCACAGTGCTGGGAGTGGTGGCTCATGCCTGTCATCCCAGCACTCGGGAGGCAGAGACAGGAGGATTGCTGAGTTCTAGGCTTGCCTGGGCTACATAGTGAGCTCAGGGCCAGCCTGAGCTACAAAGCGAGACCCTGTCTCACCAAAAAAAAAAAAAAAAAAAAAAAAAAAGTCAGTGGAGCACCTGGAGGAGGGAGGCACTACTCTAGCTGTTCAGGGCATATTGGTGAACAAAGAAGACAAAGATTCCCCTCCCCATGGACTATCTTTTGCAGCAGAAGGAGATTAATAATAGACATAATAAGCAAGTATATCACACAATATGCTAGAAGGTGACAAAATCCACAGGAAGAGAAAGAACAGAGGAAGCTGAATAGGAATATTGGGAAGGACTGGGATTGCATTTAAATAGAATGGTCAAGGTGAGTTTCACTGAAAAAGTGGTATTTGAGCAAAGAATTGTAGGAATTGAGGAAGAGAGTCATGTAGCTATCAGGGAAAATACAGACAGAGGGAGCCCCAGTGCAAAGGCCCTGTGGTGGTGACTCAGAGTACTATGAAAAGTTAAGGGGTGAGACGGGAGCCTTAGAGGGCTGTGACCATTATGGAGTTGGAGGCACAGAGAGGGAGAAGAAGCCCAGCAGGGCTGTGATCTCAGCCGGAGAGTGGCTGCTAGGTTCAGTCTGCTCCCATGAGAAAGCCCAGGGTGTGTTACAGCTCAGCACTATGCCCTGTGTCTTGCCTCAAGCTGGACAAGGGAGAGGGGCTTGTGATCCTTTCCACGATTAGGTCAAGCCTGGAGGAAAGGTGCACCCTAAGTGGGGAATTAATTGTTCCTGTTGGCTCCAGTCCCCCGACGACAAGGGCTCAGGAGTGTCCCCAGAGTTGAGCAGACCAAGGCCACATGAAGAGTTTTGGTTTGGAAACATTGAGGGACACCCCCCCACACCCCAACCCTGAGCCCTTGAGTTTGAACCACTAGTGTCCCAGCCACGCATGATGCCACCTCCTTGATGGGAGCCCGTTACCCTGAGTTAGCTCTGCTCACCTTGGGATATGTTGGGTTTTAGAAAATCCACTCATTCGTTTCATAAACACTAACTTCATGCCTGCTGGGTGGTCCTGGAGACACAGCAGGGAGCACAACAGACCAGGTCCCCAACCTGAGGAACTCATGTCTAGAAAGAGACGTGTAGAGAAAGAAAGACAATGTAGTAAGTATGGAGATGGGGAAGCCCCAGAAGCTGTGGGGACCTGGGGAGTCTTGAGAAGGAGGGGAGGGGACAGTTGCAAAGTACAAAGGGATGGGAAAACATATCCCAGCAGGGGGAGGAGCATGTGCAAGGGCCCTGAGAATCCCACCGCGGCCGCCAGCCCCGCTTCCTCAGGCACAGTGACCCTGCTCTTGTTGGTTGACTGCAGCGGCCTCCTTTTGAGTCTCCCACAAGGGACAAAGACCCCGGGGTACGTTCCCTGGCTCCTCTTTATTCCGGGCAGCGGCGCGTTCCTGTAGGCTCCACCTCACGGCATCTACCACCCACCTCACATCGTGGGCAGGGACCTGCCGTAGCAGCGGGGACTGAGGTCCCTCAGCAAGGCCTCCGGGGCTGGGTGGGATGCTGATGGCCTTCCTACAGCGTGTGCTCCTTCCCGACTCTGGCCTCATCTCCTGCCCTCTCCACCTCTGCTGGCCCCACTGATATCCCAGCTCGCCAAATAAAGCTTCGTTACAGGCCTTTTCCACTTGCCATTCCCTCTGCCCGCAATATGGTTCCCCCGACGCCCCCAGCCCATCCCCCACACCCTCCAGGGCCACCTCCTCAGAGAAGCCCTCCCTGGCCGCCTTTTCTCCATCGATACCCGCACCATTCCCTCTCTACCTTTCCCTGGCATTTCCCCTGCAGAGCTTCACCATGGGGTACATGAAACACTCACTCTTTCCTGTCAGTCGCCTCATCCACTGGACTGGAACTGTCTGAGGGCAGGAACCATTGCTGGTTTCAGTTACTGTGGACTTTCTAGCATGGGGCCTTGGAAGTAAATATACATTGGTGAAATAAGCAGTTCTGAAATATAAGTGCCGCCAAGAGTCCTTCTAGATTTGACCGTGGTGAATCTTCGATACGACTAAGATTCCCCTCCCCAACTTCCGGTGGCCGGGAGTGCCCTCTAAAGGCCAGACATATCCATGAATCTGCTCATTGGAGCCTCCCTCAACCTCTGCCCACAGAGAACCACCCCCCGCAGGGTCAGAGGTCAGCCTGTCCAGCCTCTCTGGGCCCTGAGGGGGAGGGGACTCAGTGCGGAGCAGGCCTGAGGGGTGCCTGTGTGTCTCCTTTGGCAAATGTCCTCTCTCCTTCACGAGGCCTGTGTCTGCATTTCTGAACCAGAAGGTGTTTACACAAAACATTCCGGGTTTGGCGACAAATTCACCCTCAGTGAGGAATCCTTAATGAGTCTACCTCCTTCCCCACGCCAGGCAGCTGCAGGGAAAATTAGCTATGCCTACCGCAGCGGAACAGGGCCAAAAGGCAGGCAGAGAAGAGGTCCTGGGTTTTTGGGGTCAGTTTGGGGGACGGTCTAGCAGCAGCTGTGGAATGGATAGCAGAGCATTTCCCTCCCCGGGTTTACACTTGACTTGTGTGTGAAGAGACACCGCCCCTCCCCAACGCAGTGTGCAGCTGTGAGATGGGGCCAGGCGTTGTGCCTCACAGCTGTAATCTCAGGACTCAGGACGCTGAGGCAGGAGGATCGCTGTGAGTTCAAGGGCCAGCCTCGACTACATTAGTGAGTTCAGGGCCAGCCTGAACTACAATGAGACCCTGTCTCATAAAAACAAACAAGAGGGGATCAAAGATTTAACTGAAGTGGTACCGTGCATACCTTGGAAGCACAAGGGCCCAAGTTTGATCCCCTGTACATAAATGAATGAATGAATGAATAAATAAATAAATAAATAAAACAACTAAAAAATTGATCTCTGTGGGCAGGAAGATTGCTGAGTTCGAGGCTTGCCTGGGCTAAATAGTAAGCTCAGGGCCAGCCTGAACTACAAAGCGAGACCCTGTCTAAAAAAAAAACAAAAAAAAACCCCATCTCTATGAAGATTTCTATGAAACTAAAACAAAGTAGAGAGTGAGAGGGCTAAGTTACCCTGAGTCAACAGGGGAGAATAAAACTGGTTACAGTGGCGCCTGCCTGTGAACCCAGCACTCTGATAGGCTGGCTCAGGAGGAGCATAAATTTGAACTCAGCTGAGGCAACTTAGTGCCTTAAAGAGACTATATGGAAAATAAAAAGCCAGGATCCAGGAGACAAGAGGCAGGCTCCTCCCCTTCCTCTAAGTCTTAGTGTCTGCAGCTAGACCCCAGGCCTTGGGAACAGAGATCTCTGGGGAACCTTCCAGGTCCAACTTGCCAGTGCTGCCAGCGGCCTCTTCTAGGCAGGCCTCCACCAATGCATGTCCCGCTCTGGCAGTGTTGCACTCCTAACTGGCCTCACTGCTCACTGACTGAGTCTCCAGAGCCTTGTTTGCATCTAGGTCAAGTACTTTGGATACTGGGTTTATCAAAAGGAGTGTAATGAGCACAAATTTGTTTTGTTTTGTTTTTTTGAGACAGGGTCTCACTTTGTAGTTCAGGCTGGCCCTCAGCTAACTATGTTGCCCAGGCAAGCCTTGAACTCAGCAGTCCTCCTGCCTCTGCCTCCTGAGTGCTGGGATTACAGGTATGAGCCACCATGCCTGGCACTGTGGTACGTGGTATTGATTGCTGGTGGGCGTGAATCACCATGCCAACATTGTATGTGGTTACCGAAGACTGAACTCAGAACTTTGCGCTTGCGAGGTAGGCACCGGAACCACTGACTAAATCTCCAGCCCATGAGCACAAATTTGAAGTGGTTATTGCAGGGAGAGACAGGAGAATTTCTATTTTTATGTATAGAATGGAAATAGAGGGTGTTAGAGGTTAGATGTAAGTCTCATTTCCACATGGGCTTTCTTAGTGTTCATTAAATGGGGAAATTATTTATACATCTCCAAACCCTTTATCATTACCTTCCACGGTGTATAATTATAATTTATTTATCATTAATTGCCGGCGTTTCCCACTAGGATAAAGTCCCAGAAGGATAAGAATTTTACTTTCATCACTGTTACAGTCTCAGTACTTTAAACTACCTGGCACACAGTAGGCTCTCAAAAAGCATTTGAAGGGTAGGGAGGGGTAAAAAGCAGTCTCTGATTGTGTTCTTTCGGGCCTGCAGGGGGCGCTCCAGCCCCGCCCCAACTCCAGACCCCGCCTCTGGCGTCCCGCTGACGCCTGTGCGTTGGCGCTCTTGCGCCGTCCTTTTCTCATTGCGCATGCGTAGCGGAAGCCCGGTCAGTGCGGCGCGTGTGCGAAGGGAGTCAGGCCGGAACCTAAGTGGGGCTGGAAGAGAGCTGCGCCAGCTATGCTATCCCCGGAGGCAGAGCGGCTGCTACGATACCTTGTCGAGGTGGAGGAGCTCGCGGAGGAGGTCCTGGCCGACAAGCGGCAGGTGAAAGCCCGTCGGCGCTGGGGTAGCAGAATTGACTTAGCTGGTGGCCTGTCGGCCCCAGACCACAAAACAAGGGCGTTTGAGATAACGAGGGTCAAACGCCTGGCCCAACGAATCACCCGCTCGGCTGGTCCGAAGCTGGCATCTGCTCTGTCCTGGGCATTCCTTGTTTTTCTTGTCCTTTTGGATGCTGACCCATTCGCAATGGTTTCCCTAAACACCCGTTTCGAAATGCATTTCTGGACTCCATCATTTATCTGCATGCTCCGCCCTAACCTAAGGGTGTGAAGAGGCAAAGAGGACAGAAGAGGCTTGAGTAAGGCCAGGGTGAGGGTGGGATGCTGCTCATTCAAAGCAGTCTAGACGCGCATAGGGAGTTTGCCTCTAGTTCTGCTTTAAGGGCTGAGTTGAGGTGGGCTTGATGTTAGTGCATCTAGGTTATAATAGGATCCTTCTGGCTGCCGCAGAGTGCAGAATACTGGAGGCCAGGGTGGAGGCAGGGAGACCAGCATGGAGCCATTACCACAGTCCACACTGGAAATGAATTGGGACCAGATGGTGGTGTTGGAGAGAAGTCAACGGTTAGATACACATTTTTTTGCTTTTTGGAGACAGTGTCTCGTGTTGTAGTTCAGGCTGGCTCAGCTCACTATGTAGCCCAGGCAAGCCTTGAACTCACAGCAATCCTTCCTCTGTCTCCCAAGTGCTGGGATTACAGGTGTGAGCCATCACGCCTAGGATTGTGGTATGTGGTTACTGGGGATCAGAACCTTGTCTGCAAGGCAGATGCCTAAACCACTGAGCTGAATCCCTTAGCCCTAGGAATACACTTTGAAGATGGACTCAGCAGGCTGTGATGGTAGTGACATGAAGAACTGGGGGAGCAGGAGAAACAGGCATGGTTCATGACTTCCTCTTATCTCCAGTGAGAAGGCTTAGGTGGTTGGTCAGGTACTCACTGAGAAGGGGAAGCACTTGTCAAATTAAACACTGTTTCAAGGTGTGCTGGATGAGACTGATAAATACCTAGCCATTGAGGTTTATCAATCAGATACTTACAGGGGTCAGATGCTGTTAGCCCATAAATTCCTTGCTCAAGGCACAAGGTATATGCCCCAGGATTCAAACCTGGGTTTTTTGTTTTTGTTTTTGTTTTGGAGACAGGGTCTCACTTTGTAGTTCAGGCTGGCCCTGAGCTCACTATGGAGCCCAGGCAAGCCGCCGCGAACTCAGCAATCCTCCTGTCTCTGCATCCCGAGTGCTGGGATTACAGGCAGTGCTGGGATTACAGGCGTGAGCCACCACACCCGGCACTGTGGTATGTGGTATGCTGGTGGGCATGAGTCACCATGCCCAGCATTCTATGTGGTTACCGGGATTGAACTCAGGACCTTGCACTTGCGAGGCAGGCACCAGAACCACTAAGCTAAATCTCCAGTTCTCAAACCTGGGTTTTGTAGCTTGAGAACCGTCTCACTCAAAGCCAAAACTGGCCCTCCCTCCTCACTTCGGAATAGCTGTTGTGCTAGTGTCTCTACTACTGCTGCTGTTTCAGCGTAATATTGCTGGGGGTTTTGTTTGTTTTTGTTTGTTTTGAGATAAGGTCTCATTCAGGCCAGCCTCAAATTTGGCCTCAGCCTCCCAAGTGTTGAGATTATAGGCTTTCAATACATCAACTATTATTGGGTTTCTTAACCTGGGTCAGAGTTAGCTATAAGAGCTTGTCTGAAAATAGCCCTTCTTAGTGCTATTACAGTGTTTTAGAGGAGAACTTTTCATTCCTCAAGTTTGAGTGGATAATATAAAGTTACCTATTTAGTGAATAAACATTTTCTCAGCACCTTCTTGTGTAAAGTGTTGTCTTTAAGGATCTGAAAGCTTAGTGGGAGGAGAAATACTTTCACACATCAGTCTGTTTTCAAAAGTAACCCAGGAGTGGTGTCTCCTCAGCCTGTTGTCTGTTGAAAGGTGACAGTTGGGGCAACAGATATCTGATCATCTGTTTGCTCCTATTTTCAGATTGTGGACCTTGATACTAAAAGAAATCAGAACCGAGAGGGCCTAAGGGCCCTACAGAAGGATCTCAACCTCTCTGGTAAGTAATGACTTCCTCACTGTAGCCCAGAACATGTGTTATCTTCCTGTCAAAGCCTGTACCTTGAACCTGATGGAGACCAGGTGGGAGTCCAGGCGGGAGGTGAAGGGTGTGTTACTCCACCTTGTAGGAAAGGAAAATAGCTATTGGAGAAGAGGGAGCAAATGTTGCAGGTCTGACATAAGGACCGTGACTCAGAATTACAGCTGCTCATTTCAGTGACCGGCTGATAAATCCAGGCCCATCAGTGATGGCAAACACTTGGTGGTGTTAGAGGGGATAATATAAAAATGATAGTTCTTACCCTGGTCCTACAGACAAGGAAAACAACATCGATAGGCCATTGAAACTGTGACATAGTGAATGATGAGATTAGGCACAGTGTTAAGGGTACAGGAAGAAGGATGTGGGGGGTGAACACCTTAGATGAACCAAGTGGCTGCAGCAAGGAGGAGCATAAGTTGAGTTTGGAGAGATGGGCAGCTACCAAGTCATAACGAAGGGCCTTGTGAGCTTAGGGGAGACATTTGTGTTTTATTTAAAGTGTTTTGGGATGTGTAGAACTTCTCATTAAGTAAAATCCACAGTTGTCCTGCAGGACTGCATGTACCCAGTGCTCTCAGACTCTATGTTCTGTCCCCTCACTCATTGACTCACGTTGGTATTTGTTATTCCGATGGCCAAATACACTATTGATTTTTGCTGCTCCTGTTTCGGCCTGTTTTTCCCTTTCCCCGGGTCTTTACTAGATGCCACATCATCAGTGAAGCCACTGGGTATACACCAGTAAACCAGTGGGTATAACTAACAAGTCCCTCTCCAACTCCAGCATTCTCTCTCTCTCTTAATTAGCTTTTCACTATAGCCCTTCTCAGAGTCTGAAAATCTTACCTTTGCTTATTCCTTGTCCTCCATTATAACATGAGCTCCATGAGGGAGGAACTCTATCTTATTCTCCTGTGTTTTAGCATTTACAATAATGCCTGATAAAAAGTTACTGCTCCAGAAATACTGCTGGAGAAGGATGTGGTGACAGATGTAGCATTCGGGGAGCTGAGGCAAGTGGTTCCCCAGGAGTTCAAGGCCACCCTGATCTACTTAGTGACACTTTGTCCAAAAAAAAAAAAAGTACTTATTGAAGAAATCATCGTTTATCATTTCAGAAGATGTGATGGTTTGTTTTGGGAGCATGTTTATCAAGATGCCTCACTCTCAGACAAAGGAAATGATTGAGAAAGGTAAGGCTGCCTGGGGCTGGGTTGGGGATCTGTCACCTGGCTGGGTTTAATCCAGAACTGAGATTCAGGCTTTGAGCAGTTTGATTTAAGGCAGAAACTTTGTGTCACAGCTCATATTGATAGGAGTTTTCTTCCCTACTCTGCCATTGTGGGCTATTTCCTCATCTATAGAAAGGCTATGTCTATATAACACAGTTTTAAAGTTGAGATAAGACAATGTGTGTTCACCAAAGAATGGATTGCGATGCACATGACAGAAAAACCCAACAAATTCAGGCTTGAGGAAATATGGTTCTGCTTTTCTCATATAAAATTTGCCTTGAAGGGGCTGTAGATTTAGCTCAGTGGTTCCAGTGCCTGCCTAGCAAGCACAAAGTCCCTGGTTCATCCCTGGTAACCACATACGACAATACCGGGTGTGGTGATTCACCCCCACTAGCAATCAGTACCACACACCAGTGTCAGGTAGGGTGGCTCACATCTGTAATCCCAGAATTTGAGAGGCAGAGGCAGGAGGATTGCTGAGTTGAAGGCTTGCCTGGGCTACATAGTGAGGTCAGGGCCAATTTGAACTACAAAGACCTGGTTTAAAACAAAAAATTTTTTTTTTGCCATGTGGACTGGCACAGCTTTCCAGCTATAGCATATTGGTGCTCTGTCATGGTTGTGCCACCACTGTGGCATTATGGGCTTTTTGTCTATGTGCCAAGATGAAGGGGAGCAAAAAGCTTTCTCCACAAATGGCCTTGCCTTCTTTTCAGAAATAAGGTCATTCTCCCCAAGGACTTTCTGCTAACACCTTTGACCAAAGCCACCCATAACTGCAAGAGAGCCGGATGAGATCTTATTTTTCATGTCCCCTGCCCTAGAGACTGTGTTGAGAATAGAAATCTGGGGAGAGCAAACCTTTAGGAGATGGTGAGCCTTTTAGACCTTTCAATGATAATAAACAGCCGGTATATCGTGTTCCATAGGTTTGCCACCCCTGTCTAGGGTATGCCACAGCCCAGGCACCCAACATGTTACGTAAGTCTCTAAAGCCCCTCGGAGAAGCATTATAAGGGTTCAGGATTTGGTGCTCCCCTCCGCCGGCCCATGAATATAATCTAGTACCTGTATCTAGAGGGTTTCTGGGATGTCTTCAGATTCTGAGTAGAAAGCTAAATAATTTCATGGGTCTCAGGAATTGACACAAATCAGACAAACTCTTGATGCATTAACTTACAAAGAAAAGTAGAACCATCACACAGGGTCCAAAGCTTGGCCAGTCAAGGTTCTGTCAGAAGGAGTGGAAGTCCATAGGAAGGCAGGCCACCCAAAGAGTCTCTTTTTTGGGGGACACCAGGGATCGAACTCAGGACCTCAAAGTGCCAGGCAGGCACTGTGCTGCTGAGCTAAATCCCTGCCCGGCCAGAGGTGTCTTAGAGCAGGTGGAATGTCAGTCACAGTGGTCATTTGGTCACTACCTCTCATCTTGCCACTATGAAGTGCAGTCTATGACTGTTGGGGGTGACCTTTTCTGTTCACTGGGTTAATTAGTTGAGCTGGAGCATTTAGACTCATTATATTAAGTCACACGTTTCTACAGTTGTGCTTTTCTTTTTTCTTTTTTGAGACAAGGTCTTGCTTTGTAGTTCAGACTATGTATGTGGTTACCTGGGGTCGAACCAGGGACCTTACACTTGCTAGGCAGGAGCCTGAACCACAGAGCTAAATCTCTGGCCCCAATTGTGCTTGATGAGAGAAAGTGCGTGATGAGAGAAAGAGTACTCAGCCAGGAGCTAGGATAGGTGCCCAGCCCTGCCCTGGCTAGCTGGGCGTGGCAGGTCATGTTTCTCTGGCCGGTAGTGGCTTGCTCCTGAGCGGTGGCTAGTGTCCCTTCCTCGGGTTCTTCTGTCTGTAGTACAGCCTTGTTCTCTGTTTACCTGCCTCATTTTTCAGATCAGGACTATCTGGACAAAGAAATAGAAAAACTCCGGAAACAACTTAAAGTGAAAGTCAACCGCCTCTTTGAGGCTCAAGGTATTGGCCCGGGGGAACTGGAAATGAGGAGGGCAGAAAACTGGCAGTACATACACTGAAGGGCAGGAGTGGGAAGACCCTAAGTGGACAGTGGCCAGGGCTGTGTGTGTGGTGCTGGAGGTGTAGGCAGTGAGCAGTGGTTATCTGTAGCTGCCCAGAGATAGAATGGGCAGGGAGGCATGTGGGTCTAACTCCTGACATGGCATGATCTCACTGCATGTCAAGGTAGCTCTTACAGGGAGCTTTGCAGGCTTCAGAGGCTGAGCATAGAGCTCCGAGTAAATCCAAGCACTCCAGATAGATCACAGGTCTAACAAAAACTTGGCTGTCTCTGGATGGCAGCCCTGACTGCACAGGTTGTCTGTGGCCTGAGAGGGTGTTGATGGGTATCACCTGGTGCATTCCAGGTCTGAGCTCAGCTCCCATCAAACCTTGGGTCAGGCTTGGCAGCATGAACAGTGCAAACCATTTTGCTGGGCCTGACTCCGGAGCTAACAATGGGTAGGACAGCGAGAGGCCAGGCCTGTTCACACCTTGTCTTCTCCTCCCAGGTAAGCCGGAGCTGAGGGGTTTTAACTTGAACCCACTCAATCAGGATGAGCTTAAAGCTCTCAAGGTCATCTTGAAAGGATGAGATTCCAGTACCAAGATGGGGACCTGTGATCAACATCTCCCCTGCCATCATGGAGGACCCGGTACCTCTGGCCTTGAAATCTGTAAGGACAGGATTGGAACTGCAAGAGCACAGGCATCAGGAATGTGCCGTGGCTCCTGCACGTGGCTTCTGTCATAGTGCTTGGCTGTTCTACGGCAGCAGGGATCCCTCAGCCTGATCCTGTGCACTAGGCCTGACCACTGGGAGTCGGTGGACACAAGGCCTATTGATAGGGCCTGGCAGCCAGCAGTAGGTGTGGGTGTGAGAATGACTGCGGCAGGCGCTTCTCAACAGTGGCCTGCTGTCCAGCTGGGCCCTGGGCAGGGGGACGGGGCTGAGTGGGGGTGGAGCGGAGCCTCTAGCTAGCATTCCTCCGAAGAGGGAGGTGGGCTGGGGCAGTGATAGCTGTGGTGGAGTACAACAGGAGACTGGCCGGGGTTCTCTCCGGGATGCACAGACTGGGTGCTCCATGCTCACACAGCCGCCTGGGGGCAGGCACATTCCCTCGATGCCTCTAGCTCTGGCCTTGTTCCTGCTGCTCCCTAGCCCCGGTGACTGCTCTTGGGTCGAGAGAGCCTTGCAAGGGTGACCTGGGAAGGTCCAGTGGGTTAGCTCTGACTGCTGCTCTTGAGCATCTTCCCTGCGTGCCTAGTCAGAGATCCTAGTGTTTGTGTGCTGGGGTGACAGAATTGTCCTGTATGCTCTTAGAAGGCTCAATAAATGTTACCTGAATGAACAAAAAGCATATTGTCTTTATCTGAGGACACAGCACTTCTTTTGAAGTACCACCTATAAAGGGAAGGTGGCTGAGGTAGACGACAAGTCACATAGTGGAGAGGGAGAGGGCATGTCTCACCTGTTATTGGGACAAGTGGCCCATAGTTAATGGGAACATAGGCTTAAGTTTTTCAAAAGACGCTAGAATAGGTTGAGTTGAACCCTGTCTTAAACATTGCTGATTCAGAAAATGTTTAAAAATGTGGGTGTCAGTCAAGCAGAGCACCTCACATAAGCCAAATTAAGCTCAGACCATCAATAGTATGTCTTGAGTTTGGTAGTAATTCCTTGTGCTCTCCCTGGTGGCCTTACGTGGCAAATGAGGTTGGAACCAGCTGTAAGTCCTGCCACGGGACCTGGTTGAATCCGTGCTCCGAAGTGTGCTGCTGCCCAGCCTGGGTCAGGGGTAGGCAGCTGCTGGAGCCAAGGTGAACAAGCTCCGGGTGCAGGTGAGAAGGTGAGAAAGCAAGGACAGAGCAGGTGTCTGAGCTGTTAGCTGCAACTTTGTGTGGGTCGCTAGGACAAAACACCACAGGGTGAAAGGGAAGATGGGAAACTGAATCATGGCGCATATTTTAAAATATAAATTTAACAAGTAGGGACTTCAGAATTCCTTGGTGGATACTATTTGGTGTGGTTGCCTGGCTTACAATTTCTCTATTGAAACATCCCTGCCTGGCAGGGTGAATGCTAGGCCCAAGAACCAGTGTGTTTTCCCTCCCTCTCTCCCTCCCTTCCTTCCTTCCTTCCTTCCTTCCTTCCTTCCTTCCTTCCTTCCTTCCTTCCTTCCTTCCTTCCTTCCTCCCTTCTTTCCTTCCTTCCTCCCTCCCTCCCTTCTTTCCTTCCTTCCTTCCATTTTTTTTCTTCCCCCTTTTATATCTCCCCTCCCCCTCCTTCCCTTCCTTTCTTTCTTCCATTCTGTCTTTCTTACCTTTCCTTCCTTTCTTTCATACAGGAGATTGAACCCAGACCCTTTACACTGAACTAAGTCCCTGGTCCTTTTTATTTATTTATTTTGAAACAAGGACTCACTAGTCTCTTTAAGTTTGCCAATCTGGGCTGAAACTTTCAATCCTCCTGCCTCAGTCTCCTAAAATCTGGGATCTCAGACCTGTGCCACCACACCTGCCTCCAGTCTTTCTCTGGGAAGCGGAACCTGGCAGGCTGTGCAGGCTTGCCTCACAGGGATGGAGGGAAGTCCTGTGCCCTTGAAGGCAGAAGGTCCAGAGTAGCTTTGCGTCTGCCTTGCTGAGGCCAGCTGGCTCACTTCTTGGATTTGCCACTGTTGTCTTTACAAAAACCCCTCTGGGCTTAAACTAGACAGTCAAGTTCTGCCACTTGAAGCCAGAACTTCGAGAGAAGGGAGTGGTAGTGGGTGCTCCGTGGGGCCCCTGGGGTGGGCCTCTGAGGGAGGCCTCCTTAGGGCAGGTTGCCTGGCAGTCCAGGCTGGTGGCAACACCTCTTAAACCAAGAGGAGGCTCTGGAATGGAATGTAAAATTGTGTAAAAAAGAATTTTTACTTGTATCCAACTTCCTAATCCCTCTTGCCTGGCAGCTGGAGGCTTTCTAGTTCAAAAAGCTCAGTTGCTAACCTCAGACAGGTGCCTGAAATGTCTAGCTGTCGGTGAAGTGCTTTTTTGCAGTCCTCTCACCCGATACTCTGCCTTCCCAACCCTCACTTTGTCACCCGAAAAATGGAGGTTTTCTGGCTCTCTGGCTTTCAGATGGCACCTGGCAGAGGCTGTGGGCTTTCTGATATCTAAGGGCAGGATATTGCAGAGGAGCTAATATATTTAGGGCTCAGCACTTTTCCAAGCTTTCAGTGAACACCATCTAACAACTGCCTGTTTTGCAGCTCACAGGCAGGTTTCCCCAGCCCTAGGGACCCACCCATTCAGCATGACCTGAGACCAGAATGCTAAAGCCAGGATTGGCTGACAGCATCCCCTGAGCCAGGTCTGGTGCCCACTGACTCCAAGCAAGGCCTGAGCTCATTGATTAGATACAATCTTTCCAGGGTAGCAGAATTTACTGCACTTGTCTTCTTTGGGCCCAGTCACTGACCCCATCTGTTAAGGTTAAAAGCCATCCAGGCCTGGGGATTGGCTGTTTGCTGGTGTAGTGATGCCCAGGTGCAGGGTGTGTGGGCGCCAAGGCCTAGTCCAGCAGCAGGCAGCCAGTGCTTAGCTAGCAAAGTTGCTACCAGGCTAGAAGTGGGGAGAGGAATGCCGTGAGGTGTGCTGGCAGGAATCAGGCAGGGAGAGGGCAGGGTAGCACCTTCTAGATCTTTACTCTGTTTTGGAGTTAACGGAAGTTTTCTTCTGGGCTCGAAGCGAGCAGAACAGCTGCCGCAGCTGGTTTTTCCGATCATTGACACAGCCTGGAAGGGAAACAGGCATTGACTAGGATAATGGGGGTGTGGTCGTTTACATCCAGGCTCCACCTGTGAAGTGTCCGGGTGCTCAGCAGGTCATTCGCCTCTCTAGGCATTAGTTTTCTCACCCAGGATAAAGACCCACCTTGTGGCCAAGGGATTCATCAGGAAACCTGGCACCAGCTTGGTCTTACCTCGGCCAGAGTGTGCCAGACGCTAGTCATAGGAATTCCAGCCCTCACAGGAGTGGTGTGCAGGAGAGAGAGCAGGCTTGAAAAGGTTAAGTGATTTGCCCCACTTTTCAAACATAGCAGAACTAGTCATTGAACCCAAGCTATTTGGTGCCTGAGCCATCCCCCCATTTTTGCTCTGTGGAAAGGTATTAAAGGTAGCACAGTGCCTGGGATCTGACAGGTGCCTAGTAGATGTTAGCTTTCTTCCTTTTCCCCGCTCCTGTTTCTGGGCTCAGCTAACTAAGAGGAGCTTTCCTGATCAGTGGCCCCTGGCATGCAGTGTGTCCCAGCAGTCATGCCCAGGTGAGCTCTCCCACTCAGTAGCAGCGCATCTGTCTGCCACTTGCTGTCAGAGCTGATCCTTAGTGCAGCTCCGCAGCATTTAACCTTGTGCTGGGCACATTTACAGCAAAGGTATGTGCTGTGGCCACAATACTGGCCCAGGGGTACCTGCCTTCTCTCTTTGCATCCAGAAGCCCTGTCCCTGCCTCAGAGGTACTGACTGAACTGATGACGCACTGTGTATATCCCCAGGGTTCTTCCAAGTGAGTTCCCTGGCACCCTGGCTTTTCCTATACCTGGCTCATTCATAATGCCTGATCTTCCTGACCAACACAAGTTCCCTGTTGGAGCTCTAGACTCCTCTCTTATCTGCAGACCTTTTCGCCTGGGTGACCCTGAACACATCCCCAGCTCAGTTCTCAGTCATCCATACTCCTCCCCTACCCCAAAGTAATTTCTTCCTGTGTGTTTATCACCACCCACCGGAATACTTGACTAGAAACTTGGGAATAATTCCAGAGACCTTTAAAACAGTGGCCCTCTACCTGGATTACCTGTTTGAGTCACTAGGAGCTTTTAAAGATTCTGATGTGCAAGCCACACGTGATACTGAATGCTTGTGATCTCCACACTCTGGGAGGCTTAGGCTGGAGGATCACCTGGGCAGCTGAGGACTTGGTGAACTCTCCCTCAGAATAAGTAAAAGAAGAGCTAGGGATGGAGCGCAGCACAGAGGCCCTGAGTTCAATCCTGGTACCGTAAACAAAACACTCTCAGGCCCAACTGCTCTCTCTCTAGAAGGCATCAGTTGTTTTGTTTTGTTTTGTTTTTGAGACAGGGTCTCGCTTTGTAGTTCAAGCTGACTCTGAGCTCACTATGTAGCCCAGGCAAGCCTTGAACTCAGCAATCCTCCTGTCTCTGCCTCCCAAGTGCTGGGATTACAGGTGTGAGCCACCACGCCCGGCACTGTGGTATGTGGTATTGATGGCTGGTGGGCGTGAGTCTACACCCAGCATTGGGTGTGGTTTCCGGGGATCGAACTCAGGACCTTGTGCTTGCGAGGCAGGCGCTGGAACCACTGAGCTAACCCTCCGGCCCAGGCATCAGTATTTTTTAAAAGCTCCTGAGTGATTCTCATACCAGCTAACTTCTCTATCTGTGCTATTCAGTGGAAACCCAAGAAGCCCAGCCCCAGGGCTGGCTGTGGCAGAGCCGCACAGCTGTGCACAGCTGTGCAAGGTGACTTGGCCATTCTCACTGAGAGGTGATTCTCAGCTGGCCAAGTTGATTGCTCTGAGCACTGTACTGTTACAGCCAAATGACACTGGGACTTTTGAGGCTTTGTCTCAAGAGCCTTTGCCATGTCTTTTGGAACCCTGGGATGACCATGCCAGGAAGCCAAAGCTAGACTTCGCTGTGGTGCCCATGGGGAAGGAAGAGGCCTGGCTTGTATCCAACATCACACCCGCTTGGAGAATGACATCAGCAAAGCTGCACCTCTGTGAGTGACCAGAAGACATTAGAGAGTCATGAGCAAACAAAATAGCTGTGTTAAGCTGCTGGGTTTCAGCGTTCACTGCATTGCACAGTCTTTAACAGAGCATTTTCTGGAGCTTATTATCAAATGCCAGATCTCGGGCTCCATCCTAGACTTACTGCATGATAATTTTTTTTTTTTTTTTTTTGAGACTGGGTCTCACTTTGCAGTTCAAACTGGCCCTGAGCTCACTATGCAGCCCAGGCAAGTGTCAAACTCAGCAATCCTTCTGCCTCTGCCTCCCGAGTGCTGGGATTACAGGCATGAGCCACCACACCCGGCTTTGTGGTGTGTGGTACTGATTGCTGGTGGCATGAGTCACCATGCCCAGTACTGTTGTATGTGGTTGCTGGGGATTGAACCAGGGACCTTGTACTTGCTAGGCAGGCACCAGAACCACTGAGCTAATCTTATCTCTGGCCCGATAATCTGTATTTTTGTAAGGTTTCCAGGTGCTTGTATGCACGTTAAAGCTGGAGAAGCAGCATGTAGCCATCTGCCATCAGATGTCGCGGACCTGAGGCTCTGGTGTGGAAATCAGGTCACAAACCCCCCTTTCCTTTGTCCTCCCCCAGACACATTACTTGACACCCCAAGCTTTCTTGGCCCTGGGATGGTGACAGGATGGTGACAGGATGGTGGAGAGGGTCCTTCCCTTTTGGAGTGAAAAGTCAAAGCCTTAAAGAAAAGACACTGGCACTTGGGGTTTTCTGTTTTTCCCTGCCTGGGCCAAGGACGGTGTCTGGAACTGGAGCAGATAATCTTTCAACCACGTGGCAAAAACTGTGATCACAGACCAGCCTGCTGAATGTGGCAAGGCAGACAAGGAAGGAGCAGGGTCCCTGGGGCTTTGTGAAACAGCCTGTGAAATAAGTCGCCCTTCACTATTTAACTGTTAGGTAGTGTTTTACATGCAACCAAATCTACTCCTAAATCATCCTAAACCCTAAAATACATGAAATTTATTTCTATCATCAAAGAAGTCACCACCAAATTAACAACTGAAAAAGCACATAACAAGCCTAGGAAAATATTCACAGTATGTTTAACAGAGGGATGATATCTTTAGCACATTAATATCTAAAGCTTTGATAAATTTAGAAAACCCTAAGCAACCCCTAGAAAAATAGACCAGACAGCTTACAAAAGGAGAAATGCAAATTAAAAATCTGAAATCTCAGCTGTGATCATAGGACAATAAGGAATCAGCACTTTTCACCTATCAATTTGGCACAGATTTTTCTTTTTCTTTTTTTTCAAATTAAAAATTGGCAAATTGGAGTAGTCTTTCTGGAAAGCAGTTTGGTTGTACTAAATCAAACCCTTTGATCCAGTAATTCTGTTTCTAGGAGTCTGTCCTAGCAAATTAGCCAGAATTTCAGTTCCGTTTAATAGGAAAGGGTGTTCATCATGGTATAATTTATGAAAGTTAAAAAAAATGGAATTGTGTCACCTGATCTATGATAAACTGTCCTGGTAAATGTTGGTGTATATGCAAACTAGAATTTTTGCTGCATACGCCAATTTTGTTCTTAGTTCTGCAAAGGAGCAGGAGAAGTTGGCTGGCAGCATTCAGGCCTTAGAGTCAGGCAGCTAGAGTTGGTTCCGCATCACCTCTGACTGAGAGCTCGGCTGTTGTGCCACCCTCTGGAGACCATGTCCACATCTGTTCAATGAGCATAGAAGTATATACCAAGAGATGAGTTAATGTGTGTGAAATGTGCAGACCTGGCTTAAGAGTGCTTCCGAATGCAAGGTTCTTCATATTCTTGGATGGGAAAGTGGGACTCAGAACGCCAGCCCAATGCCAATTTTATAAAAGAAAAAGTATGAATATATGCATTTTTTTAAAAACTGGAAGGAAACATGCCAGATTGTTAAAGATGGTTATATCTGGATATTTTTAAAAATTTTCCTTCTTTAGTTTTTCAAATATTCTACAATGAGTGTGAATAATTTTTATGATCAGGAAAAGTTTTTACTTTTTAGAAACGAACTTTAAAGTCAAGCCCCGAAGTCCTTTATTTATGTTAACAGTATATAATGAATGTTTTGGGTTGTTTTCCACCTGAGTCTCTCGAAATCCACCTCCTGACAGGTCAATAATGTCTCTGTGTGCCAGGCAATGTTCTAGGCACCTGCACAAACTATTCCATCTCTGTTTGACAGTGAAGCACAGAGGTAAATCCTTGCCCAGCATCACACAGCTGCCAAGTTGCAGATTGAATTCAATCAGTGCTATGCCAAATGCCTCTTGCACTACCTGGCACCTCCCATGCCATCCCTGGTGCCTACCTCCCACCTATCCTGCATACCGAGGTGTGTGTTGGTCACGAAGTTCCCCATCCCCGGCAGGTCAGGAGCGCCTTCTTCTCTGCTGACAGGACCATCATTCCACATGAGGTCGAATCCCCCGACTCGCTTTTCGTTTCCTGTGAGTCTGGACTGACAAGAGACACAAGGTTGGAGAAGTTGCAGCTTGTAGGCCAGGTCTCCCTCCTGGAGCTACCAACACCCACCCTGCCAGAGTTCCATTCATTGGCTATATCCTAGTGACCACAGAGATTCCTGAGGGTCGTCCCTGTGGCCCCCACACCTACCATAGTAACAGGCCCCTGATTTGTGCTTTCTGGCATTTTTGCTTTCTTCCCAAACTAAAAATACCGTGGAGGTATTTAGATGCGAGGTCTGTTGTACCCTTTACTATGTGTGTTCTCAGTGTGCGGCACAGGCTTGGCCACAGCAGGGTCCCAAACATTTGTTGAATGAATACGTATCCATTTCACTTTCTCTCAGGCCAAGAGTGCCTCAGTTTGTCCTTTAAGGACCCTCCTCTCTCCCTCGCCCACATGGCTCAAGTAGGGTTAATACTACCCCATGGGAGGCGGGCACAAAACCTAGGCCTGACCCGAGTCATTTCTGGTTCAGGAATCATCATGGGAATCTGTCCGCAGAAGAGAGGATTAGTCCTCCGGCCCCCACTGGAGCAAGTAGGAAAAGTCTGATACAGAGGAGAGGGGCGAGATAGAGACAACAACATATAGACACACACACGCACACTGGGTGGGAGGCATGAGTGTGCAAGAGCAAATGTGTACTGGGTAGGCAGGGAGGGAGGGGGAGAGAACACCTACCAGCCAACACTGAACACCTAGATTCACCCAGTCCTGGAGCCAGGCCACCCCCCCCCATTATGTATACATTATTAGACTAACTATTAACTTTACTGGATCCTTATAATGAACAAGGCATTTTGCAATACATTATCTTGGTAAGTTAACCTAAGAATCCTGAGGGATATTCATGATGTTTCTTATTTTACAGATGAGGAAACTGAGGCTCAGAGAGATGAAGTGACTGACTCTTAGATTCCCCCCCTCCAGTCAGGAAGCTTTGGGTAATCCTCCTTGACTGAGTCCCTGAAAGCTATAGATAGGCACTTTGCTCTGGAGAAGTCAAGTCCTTGAACCAAGACCTAGTTCTACATGGGCACCTTAGTTTTCCTGTCTGTGAAACGGTCAGACAGGCCAGACCTATATCTGACTCCTCTCTCTGTTGGTCACAGCCCCAGTGTCATAGAGAGAGCATATGGCCAAGGCCTCCCACCTGGCTTCCATGTTGAACACATGCAGCGTGTCCTCCAGCAGGCAGGTCTTGAGCTCGTAGTCCTCCTGGCTGCTGGCCATCAGCAAGGGGGAAGCATTGACCTCCAGGAGCCACCTGGCACCAAGCAAGTGACAGCCTGAAGGTAACTGGTCCCCGGAGCCACTGGGCTGTCACTGAGGCCAGATAGGTACCTGGGTCCCACTCCCAGGCCAGCCAGGCCCACTCCCTCCATCTGTCCCCACTGGAGAAAGGCAGCTGGAGGAGAGAAGCTGGCTGGGGCAAGAAGCAGCCTGGGGGCTTCCTGCGAGTGTGTTTTCCTTATTCTAATACACACGAGTACAAGCCGATCCCGCTCTTTCTAGCTTTCCTCGCCTGTCTACACCTGGACATTCACCTGCCTCTCAGGGCCGAGAGGAGTGGGGGCTGTGCGGAGATGGGGCAGCGTCTGAGTCTGGAGGGTATTTCTGAGACATTGTCACCCTGTGCATTGTGAACCCAGAATGGCAGGATCCTCTGATTTTCCCAGAAAAGCCAAAAACTAAGTTTTATGTAAAAATCTGCCAAATTTTAGAGCCTGTCCATACATTTAAACAAACAAAAAAATTCTAAAGGTCAAACTCAAAGCAACTGCATCTGCAGCCAAGGTCGGCCGCTGGATCTCTGGGGTGCAAGCCCTCGATCTGTACAGGAAGTGGGGGCACAGAGAGGCAAAGGCTGTCCATATTCACTGGGGACCCAGAACCCCCTTTCCATTCTCTGCTGCCTGCACCCAAGTCTACTCCCCTCCGTGTCTCCCTAATGTCCCTGCCACATCTTGCTGCACAGAGAAGGAGGTTTGTTGGTGCTGTGACTCAGTTTCCCTTGACCCAGAGGCTGATTTAGGCCTTGCTGTTGGCTTCCTATGCCTGGATTCAGAAGGCCCTCTCCACTGACATGGTGCCTTTGTCAATCTACATCTAAAAACAGCTCAGTCCAGGTCTTTACACCCTGGGCCTGGCCTTGCCCTTGACCTGACACTGACCTTAACCTCCTGGATCAGTGTCATGCAGCCTTGCTGCCAGCTCCTCCCCTCCACAGGCACCTCAGCTGTGCACCACCTTCCTGGCACCATATTCCCTTACACAGCAATTCTTACCCTCTGCACCCCAGACTTCCAGAGGAAACAGCTTGCCGGTACCAGGGGAGCACTCCTGACTCAGCCAGTGATCAGGGAGGCCTCCTAGAGCCAGGCTCTGTGCCTACTGCTCCACAGACAATAGTTTTCATTCCTCCTCACTATAAGGTGCAAGCACAGTGCCCAATCCCATTCCACAGACTGGCAAACCGAGGCACAGAAAAACCAAGCATGCCCAAGATCCCACAATCAGGGAGTGGCAGAGCTGGAATTCAAATCTGAGTGGTCTGGAAGCAAAGCATGTAAGCTGACTGACACACTCTCCTTCCGGTGGATCTCCCACTCACGGCTTGAGGTCCTGGTCGATGAGGATGTCGTAGCCAATACAGCTCGAAGCAGTGCTTGTCGTTGCTGATCACCTTCTGCACGCTCTGCAGGCTCTTGATGAAGATGTTGTCCATGTCTCTGAAAAGCGCCTCCACCGCCTGGGGGCTGTGCTTGGATGCGAGGTACTGCCCGAAGCGCTGAAGCATCCACTTGCAGCCCTAGGCCGGCAGCCAGGCAGGGAGGGCCCTCAGGGAACAGAGCTCCTCCTGCTAGGTCCCCAAACCCAACTCAGCACAGCCTTTCGCCTGAGCACCATGGTCAGGGTGATCAGGGGATCCTCCTAAAGCAAGGATTGTGTGTCACTAGAGGACTGGACCCACACGTCCCTGCCCGTGTGGCTTGCGCGAGCCCCTTTCCTCGGCCTGCCTCCCGAGGGAGGACTGCAGTGACCATGTGCCTCCCCAGGCCAAGAGGGGCCAACAGGCTGCTGTTTGTACGCACGAGGCCCTTTAAGGGATGGAACAGGGGAGGGAAGGGAGGCAGCAGGTGTGGGCTGGGGTTTCTTTCTGTCCAGTGCCCCGTGATCTGGCCCTGACCTCTGGAAAGCCTGAGAATTCTAAATTTGAATCTGGCCTTGAAGGTTATTATGCAGATTAGATAGGTCACAGACTAGGTAGATGATAGACAGAGAGATGATAGATGAATACATAAGATAAATAATGTATCTCTGTGATATACCAGTTGATAGATTGAACAATAGGAGATACTGTCCAGGTAGAAGGAGGCATTAGTTTGACCTGTAGCTTTGAATTATTTCAAATAATCAGACACACAAACTGTGGACTTTCTTGAACTTGTGCCTCGGGCCACACAAATGCAAAAGGTGGCCCTGCCCCCATCGGTGGACTGAGTCGTGGCCGAGCTCCTAGCTGCCGCCCCCGCAAGGCTGCGCCTGTGGAGCACAGACTGCCTCCTCACCTTCTCTGGGTGGTAGCCAGGGGATGTTTTCTGCCCCGCGACGTTGGTGAGGTGAACATCTGACAGGTCGGTGGTCAAGGCCAGTGTAGACAAGAAGAGCGAGCCCTGCTCCATGTTGCCCCCAAGGATAGCACTGAGGCCTTTGCTTGGGACTGACAGGAAAGCTACAGAATAGTTCAGAGTTCCCGGATGTGGGCCTTAGAATCAGTCAGGTCCGGGCTCAAGTTCTACCTGCATGTGGGTGACTGGGGGTCCCTGAGTAAACTGCTTAACCTCTCTGAGCCTGTCCCTCTCCCTTGTAAACAGGGAAACATAACAGTGCGTTGGCGACGACAAAACAGGAAGTACTTTTCCACATGCCACCGTGTGGAGAAAGGAAAGCCTCAAATGCAGTGAAGGGTGTACCAAAGAATTTTCTCCCTTTCTGGCCTCAAGTGTCACAAGAAGAAGAAACAGAGCACTTCCCAGTGCCTGAAACACAGGGGAAAGAGTAAGCCATAAATCCACTCCGCGGAATAGTTCACAGCTAAAAAAAAAAAAAAAAGTCTACACAGAAAATAGGGAAGCTAATGTTTAATGGAAGAAAAAGTTACATTTCTTTTGATGGCTCACTCACATATGAAAAGTAACAGACAACACAAAAAGCTCTACACAGGAGCCTGCAGGGAAATACGCCCAAATGGTGAGCAGTTACCTAGAAATGTGCCGAGAGAAAGAAGCTTTTGTTCTTTTGTATACTTTCCTGAATTTCCTGGTTAGCTTTTAATGTACTATGTGTCTTTATGATGAAAATAATTTTCTCTGTGCTTTATTATTTTTATTACTAGGGAAAAGCAGAGCAGTTGGAGAAAAAGTTCATAATGTAAGAAAATGTTTAACAATGAAAATAAGCGTGTGCTGACCTGACTCTCATCCTCTGCAGTTTTTAGAGGTAACAGATCACTAAATGATGAACATTTGCTCAGACTTTTTTCTAAACAGAAACACTTTTTAAAAGCAAAACAAGATAATAAACCAATTTTACACTTTGCTGAGGTTATTTTCTCACTTAAAAGGGCCTATCACTTTTCCATTTCCACTTTATTTTTCTTAACAGATGCATAACATCATTTAGATGCTTTATAATTTTTTTTCACTTGTTTCATTAAATTCATTGTATTAGATGCTTTATAATTCACTTCACAGCCAGGGATGTAGCTCAATGGTGCTGCGCTTACCTGGCTAGTTCAAGGTTCTGAATTCAATCCCTGGTGCCGAGGTGGAGGATGAATTTTATATGTATATATGTATAATATATATGTATATATAGTACTCATACTCCATATATATAATATATATATATAATATATATATATGGTACTCCATACATATATATTTACATAGTACTCTACCCTCTCTCAAGTGTGACTTAAGTTGTTCTACTTGTTCACTATTATATACAGAGTTTCTGCTGGTAATTTTTTTATTTTGTGTATATCTATCTATCTATCTATATATATATTTGATAAATTTGGAAAAATTATACATAATGAATAATAAAGTCAGGTTATGTACATCTTTCATTATTTTGATTCCAAAATTACTTTAGTATTTGAAAGGTTGGTTTTGTAATATCTGAAACAAATATGCCAAATATTACTGTCAGTTAAATATGGACAATAGAGACATAGGGCTCTGTTTCTAGTATTTTCTTCAGTTTTCTGTATATTTTAATGCTGCAAAAATGAAGACAATTTAAATGAGGGGTAGTGATGATACGTATTCACTCATTGTGAATATTTAATAAGTGAAACCTCATTAAATAAAGCAGGCCCTGGAAAGGGCTTCGGCTGTTTAATGAGTCCCCACGGTGGCCTGAGACAGGCAGATGTTCCTAAGCAGGTGAGGGGGTGTTTCACATTTTCAGGGGCTGGTCGCCCTGCCAGGCAATTTCCAATATCTTTTGCATATTTAGTTTTAATTAAAATAACAAGATGGCAATAACACAGAACTAAACTAAATTTGACTTGCATGTAATAAATCCTTCTTAAAATTACAAAATAAAATAAATATGCTGGAAATGAAATTGTCAAAGTAAAAAAAAAAAAAAAAAACTGTAAGAGGTGCCCAGAGCCGGGCATGATGGTACCTATCTGTAGTCCCAGCATTCTGAGACTCAGGAAGACGATTGCAAGTTCCAGCCCAGCCTGGGCAACTTCATGATTTAGCAAGATCCTGTCTCAAACAAACAAACAAACAAAAGGGCTAGAGCAGTATCTCAGTGCAAAGGCCCTGGAGTCAATGCCCAGTACCCTTCTGAGAGCAAAATAAAAGATACTCAGAAAAGCCTGCTATCAGTCTTCCATGCAGGTAGAGCAAATCAGTACTTGGGACACTCACTTGAACTGGACCATGAAAGGAAGCCAGAGATGTGAACTCATGAGAAATGTGGGCCAGTCCCCAGCCAGAAGCCTGGCAGGTGCACACATTTCCTTGGGCAGACGATCTCCCAGGACAAGTAATCCAGGCTGCCGATCTAGCTCCCAAGGATTTTTGGATGACTCTTCATTTTTTTCTGAGGCTCAGACCTAAAAATCTTAAAACTTTTCTCTTTCCATGTGTATAATTCACATAATATATTCACATGACTCAAAAGTACAATAATGTAAGCATAAAGAAATATCTTCTTTCCACTCCTGTCCAACCATTCATGTGTCCTCCGAGACACAACTTCCCCTTCTGGTTTTCTTTTCCAGTGGTGGGGCTGACCTAGAGCCTTGCATGTGCTGGGAAGTATCTGCTAATGAGCTACACTCCCAGCCCTGCTTTCAGTTTCATGCCCATCCTTCAGAGACCACCAGGCAAAAAGAAGCACACACACATGTGATTTTCATCATAAACAGAAGTGTCCTTTTCACTGTGCTACACTTTTGTTTTATCCAGTTACTAATTCATATCTATACAGAATGCACTTTCCCATTTCATTTTAACCATTGCAAGGTATTAAATTTTCCAAACGCACTTTGAGTTTTCTTAGTTCCTACTTTGTTTGTTTGTTTGTTTGTTTTTGTTTTTTTTTTTGAGACAGGGTCTCGCTTTGTAGTTCAGGCTGGCTCTGAGCTCACTATGGAGTCCAGGCAAGCCTTGAACTCAGCAATCCTCCTGTCTCTGCCTCCCGAGTGCTGGGATTACAGGCGTGAGCCACCACACCCGGCACTGTGCTATGTGGTATTGACTGCTGGTGGGCGTGAGTCTCCACGCCCAGCATTGTATGTGGTTACCGGGGATCAAACTCAGGACCTTGTGCTTGCAAGGCAGGCGCCGGAACCACTGAGTTAACCCTCCGGCCCTGTTTGTTTGTTTTGAGACAGTGTCTTGCCTTGTAGTTCAGGCTGGCCCTGAGCTCACTATTTAGCCCAGGCAAACCTTGAACTCACAGCCATCCTCCTGCCTCTGCCTCTGGAGTGCTGGGATTATAGGCGTGAGCCACTACACCCAGCATTGTGGTATGTGGTTACCGGGGAATGAACCAGGGACCTTCCACTTGCCAGGCAGACACCAGAACCACTAAGCTAAATCCCCAGCTCCCCTACTTTTTTTTTTTCTCTCACAAAAGAGCTGCACAGTGAATAACCATAGGGCTCATCTTTTCCTGGGTTGTGGATGTACCTGTAGGACAAACTGCCAGAGGAGGAATTGCCAGATCAGAGGGTGTGTACATTTGGCTTTTGACAGATGCTTACCGGATTGCCTGCTGAGGGCATGGGCCAACCCACACTCCCATCAGCAGCACATGGATGTCCCGGCCTTGCCAAGGCAGCCCGTTCACAAAGCTTTGGTCTCTGCCAAGTGGATGAGTGAAGGGGAGTTGTGTTTGAATGAATCCACGAGCCAGTGGCTGGGCATGGAAGAGAAAGGCACTGAAGGGTGCGAGCATCCTCCGCAGGGCGAAGCCCATCTGCTCCTCCGCATCCATGAACGTGAATGTCCATGACATTCAAACCACCATCCAGCAGAGCAGCTTGGGACAGCGGCTCTGAGCAGGGCTGTGCTGCTCTTCTACCACCTGAGGACCGGCCATGCCCAGAGGCAAAGAACTAGGCCCAGCTGCACCCTATGCCCAGACCCTGCGGGCACACAGCTGACAGCTGCTGCTAAGGTGATCCCTTGGGACTGGCAGAGACCAGACAGGGCACTGAGTGGGGACTTGGAGCTCAGGATACATTGGTCATCGATGCTTCTCAGCGTGAAGTGGGTGTTGGAGAATCGGGCGAAGCCATTCCTGTAGAGCCAGGCACGCAGCGGGAGGTGCTGAGGTGGAGGCAGGAGCGGAGGGAGGAGAGGGGCGCACAGGGCCTCGCACCTCCTGGCGTCTGCACCTGCCGTGCCCTCCACCTGGCGCACTCCACCTTCCTCCGGACACCAGTCAGGTATCCACTCTCACATGAGCCTTTCCTCTTTTATCTCTAGTTTGGGGATTGAACCCAGGGCCTTCCCACTGCAGTCTTTTTTCATTGTTTTATTTTGAGATAGGGTCTGTCTAAGTTTGTTAAATTGCTCCGGCTGGGCTCAAACTTATGATTCTCCTGCCTCGGCCTCCCAGAGCGGTGGGATTACAGAAGTGCACCTCTGTGCCCATCTTAACATCAGCCTTTGAGTCTTTCCCTTCCTTCTCGGAGGAAGACACAGAAGGGCACCGTGTGAGCCGGACTCAGCCATCACCATGTCCTTGTACCCCGCACAGCCTTGCACACCCTGAAGGGTTAAGTATTTGCTGGATGAACGAATGAGTGGTGAGCGAGCAGCGGGAGGAGAACAACTCTCTGGCTGAGAGAGTAGACTCTGGGGACAGGGTGTCTGGATTTGAATCCCAGTTCTGTCCACTGTGTGACCTCGGGCGAGTCGCCCGATCTCTCTGTGTCTCTTCCACACTGCGAAGTGAGGCGGCACTCAGAGCGCCCTGTCCAGGTTGTTAGAGGGGCCAGTGTTCACTGTGCTTGCCGTGCATGGGCAAAGGAAGAACAGGTGGAAGACAGCGCGAGGGGCTGGGCCGTCAAGGGCGATCAGCCTGCGGGGGTTCTGCCCCCCCGGGCCCATATCCCCTGGACTCCCCAAGTGGAGAGAGAACTTGGAGACTTGCAAGCTCCCCCCCCGGCCCCTCGCCGTCCCCTGTGTGGGAGAGCCTCGCCTCGGTGACTCACCGATGTCACTAGCATGTAGACTCGCAGGTCAAACTTGCAGCCTTTTAGGCAAAAAAAGGGATTAATTTGTGTAGCAAATACTCACTGTATGTCAGACACTGTGCTCAGAGGGAAACACAGCAGGTGACAGACAAAACCCCTTTCACAGAGCTCCCCGTAAAGCACACGCACAGGTGCATGCACACACGTCCGTACACACTACAGTACAAGAAGAAGATAAAGTGAGGGTGTCAATCTTGGGGAAAGGTTGAGATTTAGTGGCCAAATGGTGACATATGGCATGAGAAGGTGTCTCTCTAGCCCATGGTGCAGGGACTTCAGGCAGGACAGAGGCTCAGAAACCACATGTGCCCAAAGTTGTTTTTTTTTTTTTCAGACAGGGTCTTGCTTTGTAGTTCAGGCCGGCCCTCAGCTCACTATGTAGCCCAGGCAAGCCTGGAACTCAGCAATCCTCCTGCCTCTGCCTCCCGAGTGCTGGGGTTACAGGCGTGAGCCACCACCCACGGCACTGTGGGGTGTGGTACTGATTGCTGGTGGGCATGAGTCACCACGTCCAATATCATATCATTGTATGTGGTTACTGGGATCGAACCAAGGACCTTACACTTGCGAGGCAGGTGGTGGATCCACTGAGCTAAATCTCTGGCCTCATGTGTCCAAATTTTGTGAACCAGCAGCCCAGACCAGGGTGGCTGGGAGCCAGGCAAGTGGGGGTGGCAGGGACAGACCACATGCAGTCTTCAGAGTCTGTTCTACAGAGCGTGGGAAGCCCCCACAGGGTGTGTGATGCCCTGGCCTGTGCTGGGGCAGAGCCAAGGGGACCAGGCGGTGGTGTGGGAAGGAGGCAGTGGCCAGGCCGGATGGAGGCCACAGGGTGGCCAGGCGGCTTCAGAAGCTGGGCAGGAGCTCAGAGAGGAGTGGGTGTGGGTGAGGAAGAGCCAGGCACACCAGAAAGAGGCCCGGGGTCCCAGCTGCATGACCTGCAGGTGGAAGGGCTTCGAAGTGATGGGGAAGCTGGGGACGAGGGAGTTGCGGGCAGAGGCCTGGGGCTGGCTGGTGCCTGGATGACCCTGTCAGCAGAGGGCTAAGAGGTCTGGGGCTCAGGGGTGAGCCTCTGCCGGGGGACATGAAGCTGATCGGGACTGCCCACCGGGGGGGGTGTCACGTCTGGTGACAGGAGGTAAGTGGCACTGACCCCAGTGCCCCGATGCACCTCAGACGACCCCCGATCGCTCCTCCCACACGGGATCCGCCACCACTGCGTGGGGAAAGCAGCCAAAGTTTGGCAGAGAAGACACAGCGCTTCCAAAGGACTTGGGCCCGGGCCTAGGCCCCTCGCTGGTCTATCTCCAGGCCCACCCAGGTGTCCTGCAGCCCATGGTCCCCACGCTGTCCGGCCCAGCGCTGCCCACTCCTCCAGGGTCCAGGCTCCAGGAGAGCAGCAGGCAGGACCCAGGCCGTGGCTGGCACCGAGGCGGCGTCCATACCTGTCTGTCAACAGGATGGTGTGTGAGTGACTGACATGGCTCTCCAAGCAGGGGAATCTTTGTGAACCAAGAAGCGAGTGTGCCAGCTCCAGGGAGCTGCGTGGGCATGGCTAGGAGGTGGGAGAAGATGGGCCTGATCTCTACCCATTATTCTCTCCACCGTCAGTGCCAGTCCGGGCCCTCAGCAGGCTACTAGCTCAGGGTTGTTGACTGACTGCTCAGCTGACTGGTGAGAAGGCAGGGGGCCAAGACAGGAATCTCACCTCCAATTAAGTAGGGATTCTCAATGTAACGCTGAGCTACATAGTTCTCTACAGGCAGTTCATCTTTCTGGTCGTCAGGACTTCTTGTGTCCTACTCGTAATGATATTAATTATTAATAGCCAGTAAGCATTCCCATGTACTAGGCATTATCTTAACTACTGGGCTCGAGGTATCTTATTTGACCCTTAAATAAACCCTTTTGGGTAAGTATTAATATGATTGATTGCCATTTTTACAGAAGCACAGAAAGATGGAGCGACTTGCCCAAGGTCACACAGCGGACCAGTGCTACAGCCAAGGTGTAGACTCATGTGGTTATTTACATTTACATTTACACTGACCCAAAGCAAATGGAATCACATGCAACAACACGGGTGAGACTGGGAGGCATGATTCTAAGTGGAAAGAAGGGAGGCACTAGAGGACAGATATTGTATGGTTCCATTTGCAGGTGCCACCGAGAGGAGTCAAATTCGTAAAGGCAGAAAGTATGATGCTGGTTGGGGGTGGGGACAGCGGCGAGCTGTTTTTGTTTTTTTTTTTGAGACAGGGTCTCGCTTTGTAGTTCAGGCTGGCTCTGAGCTCACTATGTAGCCCAGGCAAGCTTTGAACTCAGCAATCCTCCTGTCTCTGCCTCCCGAGTGCTGGGATGACAGGCGTGAGCCACTACGCCTGGCACTGTGGTATGTGGTATTGATGGCTGGTAGGCGTGAGTCTCCATGCCCAGCATTGTATGTGGTTTCCGGGGATCGAACTCAGGACCTTGCACTTGCAAGGCAAGCGCTGGAACCACTGAGCTAATCCTCCAGCCCGACGCGGCGAGCTGTTTTTAATGGGTCCAGAGTTTCAGTTTGTGCTGACAGAAAGGTTCTGTGGACGCATGTGAGCATAGTTGCAAAGATATACGAACACACATGATGCCAGGGAAGAGCCCCTGGAAGATGACAGAGGTGATGTTATATATAGCTTATCACAATCTTCAGAGAGGAAGTGAAATTTAAAATTCAGTCCTTCAGCAGCCACATGTCAAGTGCTCGGTTCACCATGTGGCCGGTGGTTACACTCTCGGAGGGCACAGGTACATACCATTTCCGTCACTGTGAAGGGCCATCCTGGACAGCGCTGCTGGCTCCCAACTGGAGGACAGGCACTGTCACGGCCAGCTCTCCCAGCCCTTTCCTGCCGCCGTCCCCTTACAGTTACCTTGTGAGGAACCGAGGTCCAAACACAGGACCACTCTCCCTCGCTGGGTCGGCAGAAGGATCCAGGGGACACCAGAACTCAGGCCTCCTGGCTCTCAGCAGCCCCCAGCCCCACCAGTCATCACCCCCAGCAGGCACCCAGGCCTTTGCCCCCTGAGACCTGGGCCACCACACCTCTACTCACATGGCTGCCAGCGGGATTGATAGTGGCCGTGGAGATGCGGCTGGACTGGGGCTCCAGGCTGGAGAACCTCTTGCTGGCAGTGCCCTGGCGGTGGCATGGGAAGAATTGAGACGCTTGGCGAGGGAGGTGCACTAGGGAGCTATGGGCCTGTAGCAGCTGGGTCATCCCGGGCCTCCTGCACCGTGGGCGCCGCTGAGGTCCAGTGGGCTGTACCCACTTCCCAGGAGCATGCAGCCCCTGAACGGCAGAGGCAGGATTTGAACTTACCGCACGTGTCTAGGCACGAGGCTGCAGTGAAGGCTGCCAGGGAGCTGTCCGAGGGCCCAGCCTAGGAGCCGGGGAGGAACCAGCCCATCTCTGCCCCTCCCCAGCCTGGGAGTGGGAGGCAGGTGAAACACTTAGAGTGTCAAGCACTGCGAAGTGCCAGGCCTTGTCTGGTGGCTTGTGATTAACTCTGCATCCTCAGCAGCCACTGTTACTATCTCTACTTCCCACAGTGACTGGGTGGCAAGGTCAGGATTTGAACCCAGGCAATCTGGCTCCAGAGACCCCCCACTGGGGGAGGAAGGGCACAAGTCTGGGGAGTTGGGAGGACAGGCTCACCTCCCTCCAGTCCATGATGTCCTTCAGCCTCCGGAAGAGGAAGGTGCCCTTGCCCTGAGACTGATCGACCTGGGGTGGGTAGATGAGGAAGGCGGCTTTCGTGCAGGGACCGCTGGGGCCCACTGCGCCCGGGGCCCGCTCCAGCATTTTTCCGTGTCCGTCTCCTGGGGACCCAGCTATGCCGAAGGGACAGAACAGGGGTGGGGGCAAGAGCCTGACTTAGCTCACGAAGACATACATTTGCATGAATAATGCAAAAGAACAGACAATTAAAAAACCATTTCTAACAGTCCTGGGAACATATCATCCAATTCTTTTTTTGGAAATCAATTTGCCTTCCTAATTAGGTTTTGCTTCAGCTAATACTGAAATCAGTCTGAGTTTACTGAACCCCAGCATGGATAATTCATAGCTCTCAGGGCTGGGGGTTGGGAGACTCTTCAGAGTCTTGCGGAGTGGTCCTCACAGAAGGCTTTGCTTCCTCCCATAAGAGCCTACAGCAGCCGTTCTGCAACGCTCATCTGCCCGCCCTTGGACACCCCCAATTCCCGGGAGCTCACTATCTGCCCCTGCCCCAGAGAGCCCCTGTGGATGCAAATGGCTATGTCAAGGAGTCCCCCAAAAGGTATGTGCTAGTGTGTCTGCTGTGCGCTTGGTGATATGCTATCACCATGCTCAGACTTCATGGAATGTCCACAGCCTAACCTGTACTGAGCTAAAGTTTGCCAGTCTGTTCTGGCTTCTAGGGATTCCTGAAACAAGCCTGACTCCAGGGCCCCAGAGCTGCCCTTTGGTTATCTGCAGCCTTCATGGTCCCTCCACGTCATCTGTTCTCCAGTACAAATGCACCCAGCACATGCAAACTCTCGTCTCTCTCTGTTCTCCTGGGACACGGCCCACCTGGCCCGCCAGAGGCTCTCTGTACAGTGCAGGCCAGGCAGAGCCAGCAGGGGCAGCTGCACAGGTCACCCCTGCTCGTGCTGGGGCCCCTGCTCTGCCTGCCACACAGTGCACTCTGGATCAAAGCCGTGTGTACTCAGAAGGTGCACAGAAGACTTGAGGCCGGGCGATGGCACAGGGGCAGCCAGATGTGTGCAATGACTCTGAAAAGTCGCGTGTTGCTGGACATCGAGAGCTTCCGACAGGCCCCAGCCTTGCGCAGTGCTTGAGCAGGGACATCGCTATAAACAGGCCCACGCTTCCTTAGTCACCAGGGAGATGCACATGACCTCAAGATGATACCACAACACTCTCTCTCTGAGAACTGCTATGATTTCAGACAACAGCAAGCATTGGTGAGGACCCAGGAACCCTGGAACTCACACCCCCCAGCAGGAGTGCACACGCTGGGCAGAGAGAGCAACTTCTCTCCCTGGGACCTCACAAGAGAAACTCGGGGATATGGACTGGGATGTCTGTGGCAGTGTGGTTCATTCACAGTCCCAATCAGAAGAGTGTATGAACGGTTTCCATGAGTAGGATGAACCACAGAGCTGTCAGGTGGGGGGGGCACTAGGCACTAATGGTCGGACTCTGACTCCAGAGATAGCGAGTACACAAAGAGATCTCTGCTATTAGGGGTAGGGAGCAGGGGTTGTGAGTGGAAGGGACCGAGAAGGGCTGCTGGGGGTGGCATGTTATGATCCTGGTGCTCGTTACCTGAGTGTTTACTTTGTGAAAATTCAGCCCATACCCCATAACATGGGCATGTAACATGGGCATTTATTTAACTTCAGCTAAAAAGTATCTTCTGAGGTTTAGTCTTTTTGATCTCAGAGCCCCACCTCATCACTGCTGGCTGCTCCTTGGGAGCTATTCCCCTTCTGCTACCTTCTGGCTACCAAATCCTATCTCTTCAGGGTTAGAAAGGGTAGAAACTAGTTTTCCTAGCTTCCTTTGCAGCTGGTGGGTAGCACATGACCTGTTTTGGCCAATAAGACCTAAGGACACAACTGCTTGGTGATTTTGGGAAGATTTTCCTCCGGGTAGGAGTCAGGCAAGGTGGTGCATACTTTCAATACCAGAATTCGGGGAGAGTGAGGCAGGAGAATCACAAATCCAACCAGGTGTGGTGGCTCATGCCTATATTCCCATCACTTGGGAGGCAGAGGCAGGAGGATTCCCCTGAGTTTGATGCTAGTCTGGGCTATATAGGGAGTTCAGGGCCAGCATGAACCACAAAGTGAGATGCTGTCTCAAAACAAAACAAAACAAAAACAAAAAACAAAAAAACCAAACCAAGAATCACAAGTTCAAGCTTAGCCTGGGCAATTTAGTGATTTATTGAGAACTTGTTTCAAATAAGAAAGGGCAGGGGGGGGGGCAGAGATTTAGCTCAGTGGTTCCGTCGCCTGCCCTGCAAGTGCAAGGTCCTGAGTTCGATCCCCGGTAACCACATACAATGCTGGGCATGGAGACTCACACCCACCAGCAATCAATACCACATACCACAGTGCCAGGCGTGGTGGCTCACGCCTATAATCCCAGCACTCGGGAGG
>PVIC010008867.1:0-47070 GCA_004025085.1 Thryonomys swinderianus | reverse complement strand
TGTGATGAGGGGAAGGAATAAATATGATACAGAAAGAAAATAAAAGAGCATGTATAAAGGGGGGGAGGAGGGGGGAGTGGGTAGGGATATGGGTAAAAATGAGAATTAACTTGTGGCATATACTGGTACAAATTTCCCAATGTTATATGTGATTTTGAGATGTATATAAATTGTACCAATAAAGAATTCAATAAAAAAAAGCGAGACCCTGTCTCAAAAAAAAAAAAAAAAGATGTGGATTTTTTTTATAAAATGGAGTATTATTTGGCCATAAGGAATGACAAGTTTCATTCATTTATGTGCAAATGGATATTCCTGGAGGACACACTAATAAGTGAAATAAGTAGATCCCAGATATGTAAATACCATATCTTTTCTCTGGTATGAGAACCCATAGATGTAAATGAGTCCTAGAATGTATGATAGATTTTGTAAAATAGGAAATATTCAAAGGGAATGTGGTGGGGGAATGTAATGAGTGGAAAGAATAAATATGATTTGGAAAGAAAAAGAAACAGCATGTTTATAAGGAGGGTTGTGGGTGGGTAGGGATATAGGTAAAAATGAGAAGGAACTTGTTTCATATAGTGGTACAAATTCCCCAATGTTGAGTGTAATTGTGAACTGTATATAAAATATATCAATAAAGAATTCAGTTTAAAAAACTGAGCATTTGGGCCGGAGGGTTAGCTCAGTGGTTCCGGCACCTGCCTCGCAAGTACAAGGTCCTGAGTTCGTTCCCTGATAACCACATACAATGCTGGCCATGGTGACTCACGCCCACCAGCAATCAATACTACATACCACAGTGCCGGGCATGGTGGCTCACGCCTGTAATCCCAGCACTCGGGAGGCAGAGACAGGAGGATTGCTGAGTTCGAGACTTGCCTGGGCTCCATAGTGAGCTCAGAGCCAGCCTGAACTACAAAGTGAGACCCTCTCTCAAAAAAAAAAAAAACTGAGCATTTGAAATTTTTTAGTGCAAATAAGAAAATGAATTTTAATATTAAGTTCAACTAATTTTAATTTTTAAAACTTATGTGCCTAGTGGCTACCATATTGGAAACTACAGTATAAAAGAAACCATGCCAGTCATAAAAAAGTGAATGACTGTTTAATCTTACATTTAGATGTAAAGAACCTGTCTAAAATAGGAGACAGGCATTTGCTCCGGAGGTGTGGTCAGCTGAGGTGGCTTGTGGGCAGTTTTTTTCCTTTGCCCAGTTAATGTTTGGCAGAAGCTGACTATATCAGTATTAATCAAAAATACAAATGAATATGAAATTTATAGTCTTTCAGATTCTCTCATACCCAAGCTTCAGAAAAGCAGTGTCCAGTGAAGGTCCAGAGAAAGCCTACTGAGAATAAGTGGGCGGGGTCTTCCTGAATGCCCCACTGGAATGGGGCCTCTTCACTGTTACTCCCTCCTGGGACCTGTCTCCCTCACATTCAAAGTCCTGATGTTGGTGGTGAGGACTGAATAATGTACTACTCCTTGTTCAAGGAAAGTCATCAACTTAGGTTACCATCAAATTTCCTCACAACCTCCACTCCTTCCCTCAAAATTCAAGAGATTTCTGCTATCAGAATAAGAAGGCAAGGCAACAACTAAGAGATATCAGTTTTGGTAAAATGAGAAGTGTAATAAATTCATATCTAATAGTTAGAGATTAGTGTCAATATAAAACATTCCCACCCTCTCAGCTTCCATACTAAGCATAGTCTAACCTAAACCTGGGGGAGGGTCACTCATGCTAGGTGCATATATTGTTTCTTTTAAGTATTGCTTCTTGGCCTTTTGGCTAAGATCAAGTGTAGTATTTTTTAAGTATGAAAAATTGAAGGAAGTATGATTAATCTTTTTAGTTGCCATGTGAAAACTGTACCTTGCCACGTTTATATATTTGGCTTCATTGTCTTAAAAAGGCATATATGGACCATGTTATATGAAAAGCAGCACCATAGAATAAATATATTCTTGGGCAAGGTTGATTTGATCTATTTAACTCCTCTATTTTACAGTCTAAAACTACACCCATTACAGTGCACACCAGTCCTATATATCTACTATAAATTTAGAAGCTACTCCAAATGTAGCCAGTGTAATATAAATACTACATTTTGAACACATAGCAAGAGGTGGCATATTATGCAATACCACAATAGTTTTTTTTTTTAAACAGGGTCTCGCTTTGTAGTTCAGCCTGACCCTGAGCTCACTATATAGCCCAGGCAAGCCTCAAACTCAGCAATCCTCCTGCCTCTACCTCACCAGTCCTGGGTTTACAGGTGTAAGCCACCATGCCTGGCTCACAATAGTTTGTTTGTTTGTTCTGCGGTTATGGGAATCGAACTCAGGCCCTTGTGCATCCAAGGTTGGCGCAGTACTACTTGAGCTAAATCCCCAGCTGAGGTCTGTTTTTGTTTGTCTGTCTGTTTGTTTGTTTGCAGTACTGGGAATTGAACTTGGGCCCTATGTGCTTCCAAGGTAGATGTGGTACCACTTGAGCTAAATCCCCAGCCTCACAATAGTTTTTAAATTGACTACACTATCACCAGACAATGTTTTGCATATTTATTTATTTACTGCAATTGTTACCTTAGTTGTCTATTTTTAATGTAATGTTGAGAATTTTTTGGATTGCTGGCTTGGTCGTTTCTAATTTCTTTAGGTGTTCTTTATCATGAAAGAATCTTCTTCCTGAAATAATTTTGAAATATGGATATGTCAGCTGCATTGGAAATTATTTTAGGGGGAGGGAACTTGTATTAAGGGGGTAATTCTGGGAAGGTGGTGGAGTGGTGAGCAGCAAAGACAGAATCTCTTTGCAATTTACCATTCCCAAAGCAGAATATAGCCACTTGAGGAAATAAAGGATGGGTGTAGGTCCCCAGGAACCAGGAATGAGATGAGGCAAGAACAAAGGAGAATGAATGAAAAAGTAAGGAAAAGGATGAAGCTCTCTCCCCAGCCAGGACTCCCAGCCAGGGAGGGGGCTGCCAAACCTGAAGACAGCTAGTGGCTTCTGACACCCACAGGCCACCAAAGAGAAAGGGGTTAGTGGAGTAGAGCAGAGTTCACACTGGACTACAGCAGCTGCTGTTCTCAACATTCATAAACTGGTTCCTTCTGGAGAGAAGACAGAGGATCAGTGCCAGTCAAGTAAGGATGCTGCACCCACTGGCCCAAGGGGCTGAGGATTACTGCACGAGGGACCTGGGCCTGCATCAAAAAGAGATAAAGCTCCAAGTCTGTCTTGACAAGGGCACCAACAGCAGGATCACCACACTGTATCCCTCCCATTCCTATCCACTATATTAAAAAGCAAACTCTAGGAGAGTGAAAAAATCTTGGGGACTACAACCATTGATGAGTGTGTGGGGCCAGCACCCTGGACTTGCCTTGGGGGAAGAATGGGGTGTACTTTCAACCCTGTGGGAGTTCCTTGAGCTGAACTCAGACTGATCCTCAGAAGACTGTGATTAGTTCACTCTGATCTGTGTGGTACTGCCCATGTCATCCACATAAGACAGCAGTTGCACATCTTGAAGGCCCTTTTAATATTGTTTTGGTTTTGGTTTGTTGTTGCTGTTATTGCTGTCATTGTTTTTTCTTTTCCTCTTTTTTCCCTTATTTACATTTTTCTTTCTTTTTTTTTATTTTCTGCTCTCTCATTTAGTCTTCATTTCTCTACTTTCTTGCTGCTAAGTCTGTCCAATTTTGACTTTTTTCTTCTCCCAACATCTCTTATTTTTATTTGACAGGGAAAATAGCTTCCTATTTACCTGTTGCTGCTGGATACACCTATTCTTCTTTTGTTCCTTCATCCTTTCTTTTCCTCTGGTAAGTATCACTTCCCTGAAGTTTGTGTTTCAGTCCTCCCTACTCTCCCTTTCTTTTGTTCTATTATAGGAGAGTGAATACAGTTTCTAGTTGTCCTGCTACAGTTTGTTTTGTTTTGAATTTGTCCCTTCTGTCACCTTTGTCCTCTAGTCCTCTATACTCTATCAGCCTCCCAGAGTTTGTATGATCTTTATATACCCTCTAACCTTATTTGAAATCTCTCCCTCTCTTTCTGTCTGTCCCCTTTCTATCTGCCTAACTCCCTCCACCAACTACTTGGTGACCATTTTTTCCCAAACAGTGATGCTATTATATTGAAGGGCCTGAGTGTTGTAAACAAATTTGTGGTTAGGTCTGAATTTAGGCATATGGTCCTAGATCTAATTCATGAGGCTAAAGGTATCAGAATAGTGATTGCCACCATTTGTCATGTTCATTACTGTTGTTTACACTAACTGTATTACATAAACCAATGTGATGTGGTTGTTCTGTTTAGGTACCTTTCATGGTGTGCCATAATTGAGGTTGTTTAAGGGCCATTACAGACCCACAGACAACCCAAGAAGTAGGCATCTCCAAGGTTTCTAAATATTAGGAAGAAAGAGACTTGCAATAAACATTGCCCCAACAGCAGGCCAAAAATTAAACCAAAAACATTAGCAACAACAAAAAATAGAGGTGAGAAAAAAAATTAAAGCCCTGACACAAATATCATCAACACAGAGGAAGCCAGAGAAAAGGGAAATAGAGTAAACTAAAGCTCAAACACCGGAACTCTCTGAGCTGGTAACAAAACAGGATCTAGTAAAAATGAAATCAGAAATAATTTCTCAGGCAAAAAACAGAGATAGAGTCCACAGTGAAAGATATGATCAATAACATTAAAGAAGAGATTAGGAACATGACAGAATCTCAGGTTATGAAAGTAATGGAATCTGTTAAATAGCTTCAAACAGATTTTTAAGAGATGAAAAACTCCAATGAAAGTTTATGAAATAGGACAAATGAATGTGAAGATCAAATATCAGACATAGAAGATAGGATTGCAGTCAGTGAATAGGAAAGGAATAATTTTTGGAAAATGCCAGGGGACTATGAGAAATCAATCCAGAGCTGCTAGATGATGCAAACAAGCATAACGTAAGGCAGACTAGAGTCAGTGAAGAAACAGGAAAATGTTTTTGAAGAGGAAGAAGATGAAGGAGAAGAGAAGAAAGAGGAGAAGGAGAAGAACTGTTCACAGATGTAATGGCAGAAAACTTCCCAGGAAAAGGAAAATAATTTGACGTACAGAGAAGAGGAGCATATAGGACTCCAAGTAGCCAAGAAATACAAAAATCTACATGCAGGCATGTAATAATCAAGATTCCAGAAACCAAAAAGAAGAACAAAATACTGAAAGTAGTCAGAGAAAAGAAACAGGTCACATACAAAGGAAAGCCTGTCAGAATCATAGCAGACCTCTTAGTGCTAACTCTTAAGTCAAGGAGAGCCTGGAGTGAAATATTTCAAGATCTAAAAGATAACAACCTTCAACCTAGATTGATGTATTCTGCAAAACTATTTTTCAAAATTGACAGGGAAATAAGATACTTCCACAACAAAGAACACTTGAGAAACTTCACAAATGTTGAACTTGCATTCCAAAAAATTCTGAAGAACATACTGGAAAAAGACAATGAGTGTCACAATCCCACAAGATCCAATGGAGTGAACTCACTGGGTAAGCAAGACACTGAATGGTAAGGGGGGAAAGGCAAAGAATAAAAGAGCCACGAAGGAAAACCATATGACAGGAGTAAATCAGTATATATGAGTTATAACCATTAATATCAATCTCCTCAATGCAGCAATTAAAAGACAAAGACTGGAAGAATGGATTATGAAACAAGATCCTATAATATGCTGGATACAAGAAACACATAATTCAGAAATAAATCCATAGACTAAAAGTAAATGGATGGAAAACAATTCTCTATACAACAGGAAACAACAGAAAAGCAAGAGTGGATATCTTATTGCAGAGAAAGTAGAATTCACACCAAAACTAAGAGACACAAAGAGGACACTAAGTCTTTGGATAGAGAACAATCCAAGAGGTAAAGATGACATTCATAAATATTTATGCACCAAATTCTAGTGCATCCAACTACATAAAACGAATATTAATGGATATGAAATGCTAGATAAGCACTAATACTAATGGGCAACTCAACACCCAGCTGTCACAAATAGATCAAGTGGACAAAAAAAATCAGTAATGTAATACTTGAACTGAACCAAACTTTTGAATAAATGGACTTAATAGATGCCTTCAGAGTATTGCAACCCACAAAATCAGAATATACATTCTTCTCAGCTGTTCATGGTGCTTTTCCAAAATGGACCACATGTTAGTTCATAGAACACCTTTAAGTAAATGCAAAGGAACTGAAGTCAACCCCTGTATACTGTCAGACTATAGTGCCTTGAAATTGGAGCTAACGAGCAAAAGAAATTCCAAGAACCTCACAAAAACATGGAAATTGAAAAACACTCTCCTGAGTTACCAACTGGTCAAAGAAGAAATTAAATAGATTCTACAATTAAATGATAATGCCAGTACAACATACAGTAATCCATGGGATACAATGAAATCAGTTCTATGATGGAAGTTCATAGAAATTAATGCCTATACTAGGAAAACAGAGCAAGCACAAGTAAAAAACCTAATGCTAAACCTCAACCTCAAGCTACTAGAAAAAGAGGAGCAAGACAAACCCAAAGTTCATACAAGGGAAGAAATTGTAAGGATTAGAGCAGAAATTAATGTAATGGAGACTAAGAAAATGATACCAAAAAATCAATGAATTAAAGAGTTTATTCTTAGGGAAAACAAAATTGACAAACTCTTAGCAAAATTTATCAAAGAAAGGAAAATGTTCCAATCCATGCAATCAGGAATGAAAACAGAGAAATCACCACAGATCCAGAACTCCAGTAGACAATCAACATCTATTTTGAGAACCCATAATCCAATAAGACAGAAAACAGAAGAAATGGATAGATTCCTAGACATATATGAACTTACAAAGTTCAATGAAGAAGATATTTAAATGCTAAACACCCCAATATTTGTATGTGAAATTGAAAATGTAATTAAAAACCTAGAATGTATGAGAGTTTATGGAAAATAGGCAATTTCCAAAGGGAATTTGGTGTGGGAACATAATGAGGGAAAGGAATAAATGTAATTCTGAAAGAAAATAAAAGAGCATGTATATAGGGGGTGGGTGGGTAGGGATGTGGGTAAAAATGAGAATTAACTTGTGTCATATACTGGTACAAATTCCCCAATGTTGTGCATGATTATGAGCTGTATATAAAATGTACCAATAAAGAATTCAATTAAAAAAAAACTACCAACAAAGAAAAGTCCTGATCCTGATGGCTTTACTACTGACCTTTACAAAACTTTTAGAGAAGATCTAATGCCACTACTTCTCAAACTGTTTAATAAAATTGAAAGGGAAGCAATGCTCTAAATTCATCCCTGGAAGCAACCTTTACCTTGATTACAAAAGGAGAGAAAGACTCAACCAAAAAAATCACGACAGGACAATCTCCCTAAGGAACACTGATCCAAAACCCCTCAATAAAATACTGGCAAACAGCATACAGATAATCATCAAGATCATACACCTTGACCAAGTTGGATTCATCCCAGGGATGCAAGGATGGTTCAACATATGTAAATCAATAAATGTAACATACTATATTAACAGACTCAAGGACAAAACCATATGGCCATCTCAGTAGATGGAGAAAAATGATTTGACAAAAGCCAATACCTATTCATGATCAAAACCTAAAGAAAATTGGAATAGATGGTTTTTATCTCAACCTGATAAAAGCTATTTATGAGAAACTAACAGCCAGCACTATACTAAATGGTCAAAAACTGAAACATTTCATGCTGAGATCAGGAACAAGACAAGGATGTCCACTATCACCACTCCTGTTCAATATAGTACTGGAAACATTAGCCACACCAATTTCCAAGAGAAATAAATAAAAGGAGTAAAGATAGGAAAGGAAGAAATTAAACTGTCATTATTTGCTGACGACATGATGCTGTATATAGAGGATCCCAAAAACTCAAGCAAAAGACTGCTAAACTTAATTGCCCGATTTAGTAGTATAGCTGAATACAAGGTCAACACTCAAAAGTCAATAGCCTTTATATACATAAACAACAGACTCACTAAAAGAGAAATCAGGGAATCAATTCCTTTCCACAATAGCATCCAAAAAAATGAAATATATAGGAATCAGTCTAACAAAGGAGGTAAAAGACCAATACTCTGAAAACTACAGCATTCTGAAAAGGGAGATCAAATAGGATATCAGAAAATGGAAAGACATCCCTTGTTCCTGGATAGAAAAAACGCAATATTGTCAAAATGGCCATGCTGCCAAAAATACTTTCTGGATTTAATGCAATCCTGATTGAAGTCACAACAGTATATTTCACTGGTCTACAGAAAAATAATCCAACTATTCATCTGGAGCCACAAGAGACCCAGAATAGCAAAGCAGTTCTAGGCAACAAGATCAAGGGAGGGGGTATCACGATTCACAACTTGAAACTCTACTACAAAGACATTTTGAAAAAAATAGCATGGTACTAGCAAAGAAACAGACCAAAAACAACTCAAGACATACTAACCCACCTCATTTTGGTAAAGAAGCCAAACAGCCTTAATGAAGAAAAGACAGGTCCTTTAACAGATGGTTCCGGGTTAACAACTGGGTTTTTACATTACACCTAAACCTATCACTTTCACCATGCATTAAACTAAAATCAAAGTAGATTAGAGACCTAAATTTTAAAACAGAAACACTAAACCTACTGGAAAATAGGTAGGGTAACTTAACCAATGATCATCTGACAATGATATGAAGAATTATTATGGTCTTTTAAACATCATGGGAATGCTCCCAAATGGTTAAAGTGAGAAAATTGAAGGGATTTGGGTAGTATGTTCATCAATTTTGATGTAACAACAACAACAAAACCCTAAGACAATCATCTTAAAAAGAGAAAAGGTTAATTTTGGCTCACAGTTGCTGAGACTTCAGTATGTGGTCACTTGGATCTGTAGCTTTGGGTCTACAGCAGAGCAGCTCATCATAGCTAAAGCACAAGGTAGAAAAAATTGCTTATCTCACAGTAGCCAGTAAAATATGAAGAGAGAGGAAGGGACTAGGATCCCAAGGTACCCATCAAGGGCATGTATCCAATGACCTAACTTCCTTCCATGAAGTGACACTTGTTAAGGATCATGTTACCTGCAGGTAGCACCCCAGGCTGGTACCAAAACCTTGAAGCATGAGGCTTGAGATTATATTTAAGACCAAAACTGCAACATATGTTTTTAAGGATAGGAGACAGAACTTCTAGAATGTTTTTAAAGCAATCAGAGCAATTATTTTGTAAGTATCAACTACAAGGACATTATATTTTAACAGTTTTCTGAACCACACATTGCAGGAAGTAACAGACACAGAGTCACAACTCCCAGGCCTTTGCCTGAGTCCACAAAATCCCTGACACATGAAGCCCTATATTAGGGAATATGTACAGTGCACTAATGCTAACTCAACTTCTGACAGTACCCTTCATACTCACTATAGTTTGGGAAGCCCAATCCACAGGAATAGTCAAAATGACAGAGTCATTCTTGCGAATCCTAACCCTAACCCTAGCCACCATGTTGAATTTAGCAAATGCCTCCATTCTGGAGGGAGAGGAAAAACCCCACTAGCTCTCAACTTACTCTGAGCTATACTCACTACCATTCATTGGCAGCCTCATGCTGAACACGCAAGAATATCCACAGTGACACCACTCTTTATCTGAATCTGAACCCTACCCTGCCTTTCAACCTTACACTATGAACCACACTCTACCTTGATAATACACTGTGCATATTCTTCCTCTGAACCGTAACACTGACAAGACAACTGCATGACAAATACACTGGAATCGCCAAAACAACCCTTGGACTTGTGTTTCTCCAAATTCTTCCTGGCAGAATAACCGAAGGGCAAGAGCCTACAGGTACCTGAGGCCTAACACCAAGGACATATCAAACCTGTTGAGAAAGAAATGGAACCATGGCTATTACCACATATTTTGCAGTGAAATACAGAAGTGTATCACTCCAACAGAGTCAGAACTTCCAGTTCTTGGCCTGAGCCCACAATCTCCCTGAGACATGAAGCCCTATATTAGGGTATATGCACAAGACATTAATGCTAACTCCAATCCTGACAGTACCCTTCATCCTCACTATAGTTTGGGAAGCCCAATCCACAGGAATAGTCAAAATGGCCATATCATTATGGCAAATCCTAACCCTAACCCTAGCCACCATGCTGATTTAGCAAATACCTCCATTCTGGAGGGAGAGGCACAACCCCACTAGCTCTCAACTTACTCTGAGCTATACTCCTCACCATTCCTTGGCAAACTGATGCTGAATATGCAAGAAAATCCACAGTGACAACACTCTCAAATTGAATCTGAACACTACCCTGTCTTTCAACCTTACACTCTGAACACCACTCTACCTCCATGATACACTCTGCATATTCTTCTTCTGAACCATGCCCCTGACAGGACAACTACATGAGAAATACATGGGAATCGCCCAAATAACACTTGGACTTGTGTTTTTCTGAGTTCTGACTGGCAACTGAACCCAAGGGGAAGAGCCTGCAGGTACCTGAGGCCTAACACCAAGGACAATTCAAAATCCATTGATCATGAAATAGAATCATGGCAATTACCTTATATTTTGCAGTTAAATACCGAAGTGTATCACTCCCACAGAGTCACAACTCCCAGTCCTTGGCCTGAGCCCACAATCTCCCTCATACATGAAGCCCTGTAGTAAGGTTGTATGAACAATGCACTAATGCTAACTCCAATCCTGACAGTACACTTCATCCTCACTATAGTTTGGGAAGCCCAATCCACAGGAATATTCAAAATGACCATATAATTCTCTCAAAATCTAACCCTAACCCTAGCCACCATGCTGAATTTAGCAAATGCCTCCATTCTGGAGGGAGAGGCACAAACCCACTAGCTCTCAACTTACTCCGAGCCATACTCCACAGCATTCTTTGGCAAACTGATGCTGAATATGCAAGAATATCCACAGTGACACCACTCTTTATCTGAATCTGAACCCTACCCTGCCTTTCAACCTTACACTATGAACCACACTCTACCTTGATAATACACTGTGCATATTCTTCCTCCGAACTGTAACACTGACAAGACAACTGCATGACAAATACACTGGAAGTGCCAAAATAACCCTTGGACTGGTGTTTTTCTGAATTCTGACTGGCAGCCTAAACCAAGGGCAAGGGCCTCCGGATACGTGAGGCCTAACATCCAGGACATTTCAAAACCTGTTGAGCAAGAAATAGAACCGTGGCTATTACCATATAATTTGCAGTGAAATACAGAAGTGTCTCACTCCCACAGAGTCACAACTCCCAGTCCTTGGCCTGAGCCCACAATCTCCTGACACATGAAGCCCAATAATAGGGTATATGCACAACACACTAATGCTTACTCCACTCCTGACAGTACCGTTCATCCTCACTATAGTTTGGGAAGCCCAATCCACAGGAATAGTCAAAATGACCGTATCATTCTCACGAATCCTAACCCGAACCCTACCCACCATGCTGTATTTAGCACATGCCTCCACTCTGGAGAGAAGCAAAACACCACTAGGTCTCAACTTACTCCAAGCTATACTCCTCACCATTCCTTGGCAGACTGATGCTGAATATGCAAGAAAATCCACAGTGACACCACTTTCCATGTGAATCTGAAACCTACTCCACCTTTCAACTTTACACTCTGAACCCCACTCTACCTCCATCATATACTCTGCATATTCTTCCTCTGAATGGTGCGAATGACAAAACAACTGCATGGCAAATCCACTGGAATGGCCAAAACAACTCTTGGACTTGTGTTTTTCTGAATTCTGACTGGCAGCCTAACCCAAGGGCAAGAGCCTGCAGCTACCTGAGGCCTAACACACATGACATTTAAAAACCTGTTGAGAAAGAAATAGAATCATGGCTATTACCATATATTTTGCAGTGAAATACAGAAGTGGATAACACCCACAGAGTCACAACTCCCAGTCCATGGCCTGAGCCCACAATCTCACTGACACATGAAGCCCTATATTAGGGTATATGCACAACACAATAATGCTAACTCCAATCCTGACAGAACCCTTCATCCTCACAAAAGTTTGGGAAACACAATCCACAGGAATGCTCAAAATGACTGTATCATTCTCGCAAATCCTAACCCTAACCCTAGCCACCATGCTCAATTTAGCAAATGCCTCCATTCTGGAGGGAGAGGCACAACCCCACTAGCTCTCAAGTTACTCCGAGCTATACTCCTCACCATTCCTTGGCAAACTGATGCTGAATACACAAGAAAATCCACAGTGACACCACTCTTGATCTGAATCTGAACACTACCCTGCCTTTCAAAATTATACTCTGAACCCCACTCTACCTCCGTCATACATTCTGCATATTCTTCCTCTGAACCGTGCCACTGACAAGACAACTACATGAGAAATACATGGAAATTGACAAAATAATCCTTGGACTTGTGTTTTTCTGAATTCTGACTGGCAGCCTAACCCAAGGGCAAGAGCCTACACGTACATGAGGCCTAACACCAAGGACAATTCAAAATCCATTGATCATGAAATAGAATAATGGCTATTACCATATATTTTGCAGTGAAATACAGAAGTGTCTCACTCCCCAGAGTCACAATTACCAGTTCTTGGCTCGACCCCACAATCCCCCTGACACATGAAGCCCTGTAGTAGGGTGTATGCACAATGCACTAATGCTAACTCCAATCCTGAGGCCTAACACCAAGGACAATTCAAAATCCATTGATCATGAAATAGAATCGTGGCCATTACTATATATTTTGCAGTGAAATACAAAAGTGTATCACTTGCATAAAGTTACAACTCCCAGTCCTTGGCCAGAACGCACAATCCCCCTGACACATCAAGCCCTCTATTAGGGTGTATGCACAACTCACTAATGCTAACACCAATCCTGACAGTACCCTTCTTCCTCACTATAGTTTGGGAAGCCCAATCCACAGGAATAGTCAAAATGACCGTATCATTCTCACGAATCCTAACCCTAACCCTAGCCACCATGCTGAATTTGGCAAATGCCTCCATTCTAGAGGGAGAGGCACAACCCCACTAGCTCTCAACTTACTCCGAGCTATACTCCTCACCATTCCTTGGCAAACTGATGCTGAATATGCAAGAAAATCTACAGTGACACCACTCTCGATCTGAATCTGAACACTACCCTGCCTTACACCCCTATACTCTTAACCCCACTCTACCTCGATCATACCCTCTGCATATTCTTCCTCTGAACCATGCAACTGACAAGACAACTACATGAGAAATACACGGAAATCGACAAAGTAAACCTTGGACTTGTGTTTTTCTGAATTCTGACTGGTAGCCTAACCCAAGGGCATGAGGCTTCACGTACCTGAGGCCAAACACCAAGGACAATTCAAAATCCATTGATCATGAAATAGAATCATGGCTATTACCATATATTTTGCAGTGAAATACAGAAGTGTATCACTCCCACAGAATCACAACTCCCACTCCTTGGCCAGAGCCCACAATCCCCCTGACACATGAAGCCCTGTAGTAGGGTGTATGCACGATGCACTAATGCTAACTCCAATCATGACAATACTCTTCATCCTCACTATAGTTTGGGAAGACCAATCAACAAGAATAGTCAAAATGACCGTATCATTCTCACGAATCCTAACCCTATCCCTAGCCACCATGCTGAATTTAGCAAACGCCTCCATTCTGGAGGCAGAGGCACAACCTCACTAGCTCTCAACTTACTCTGAGCTATACTCCTGAACATTCCTTGGCAAACCGATGCTGAATACACAAGAAAATCCACAGTGACACCACTATCGATCTGAATCTGAACACTACCCTGCCTTTCAACCTTACACTCTGAACCCCACTCTACCTCCATCATACACTCTGCATATTCTTCCTCTTAACCGTGCCAATGACAACACAACTGCATGACGAATACACTGGAATCGCCAAAACAACCCTTGGACTTGTGTTTTGCTGAATTCTGACTGGCAGCCTAACCCAAGGGCAAGAGCCTGCAGGTACCTGAGGCATTACACCAAAGATAATTCAAAATCCATTGATCATGAAATACAATCATGGCTATTACCATATGTTTTGCAGTGAAATAGAGAAGTATATCACTCCCACAGAGTCACAACTCCCAGTCCTTGGCCTGAGCCCACAATCTCACTGACACATGAAGCCCTGTGGTAGGGTGTATGCACAATGCACTAATGCTAACTTCAATCCTGACAGTACCCTTCATCCTCACTATAGTTTGGGAAGCCCAATCCACAGGAATAGTCAAAATGACCGTATCATTCTCGCGAATCCTAACCCTAACCCTAGCCACCATGCTGAATTTAGCAAATGCTTCCATTCTGGTGGGAGAGGCACAGCCCCACTAGCTCTCCACTTACTCTGAGCTGTACTCCTCACTATTCCTTGGAAAACTGATGCTGAATACGCAAGAAAATCCATAAGGAAACCACTCTCGATCTAAATCTGAATGCTACGCTGCCTTTCAACTTTACACTCTGAACCCCACTTTAACTCCATCCTACACTCTGAATATTCTTCCTCTGAACTGTGCCACTGACAAGACAACTACATGAGAAATACATGGGAATCGCCAAAATAACACTTGGACTTGTGTTTTTCTGAAGTCTGACTGGCAGCCTAACCCAACGGCAAGAGCCTGCACGTACCTGAGGCCTAACACCAAGGACAATTCAAAATCCATTGATCATGAAATAGAATCATGGCTATTACCATATATTTTGCAGTGAAATACAGAAGTGTATCACTGCCACAGAGTCACAACTCCCAGTCCTTGGCTGGAGCCCACAATCTCCCTCACACATGAAGCCCTGTAGTAGGGTGTATGCACGATGCACTAATGCTAACTCCAATCCTGACAGTACCCTTCGTCCTCACTATAGTTTGGGAAGCCCAATCCACAGGAATAGTCAAAATGACTGTATCATTCTCGGGAATCCTAACCCTCACCGTAGCCACCATGGTGAATTTAGCAAGTGCTTCCATTCTGGAGGGACAGGCACAACACCACTAGGTCTCAACTTACTCCGAGCTATACTCCTCACCATTCCTTGGCAAACCGATGCTGAATATGCAAGAAAATCCACAGTGACACCACTCTCGATCTGAATCTGAACGCTATCCTTCCTTTCAACCTTACACTCTGAACCCAACTCTGCCTCCATCATACACTCTGCATATTCTTCCTCAAACTGTGCCACTGACAAAACAACTTCATGACAAATACACTGGAGCCACCAAAACAACCCTTGGACTTCTGTTTCTCTGAATTCTGACTGGCACCCTAACCCAAGGGCAAGAGCCTGCAGGTACCTGAGGCCTAACACCTCAATTGGTAAAGGGCATTGATTTCAGAAAGTTTTGCCTGCATAAGAACTGTCAGAATAACTCTGAGTAAGGAATATCTTGGTGTATTGAACCTCTGCGACACTTTAACCATTCATCATAAAGTCGATGTAAATATTTTTGTGGCTCAGCATTTTTCCAACTAACTTTTAAGTTAAGAGATCATGTGTTATCAGCAAAATACCAAGGGTTGAACCCTGAGTATCATTCCAAGTCAATAGAGTTCTTTTTAAAATATAAAATATACTTTTGAAACTGTTATAAAAACATTCTACAACTATTTACCAATTTTACCGTGATAATGTACAGATAAAATCATTCAATTTCAAGTTAGGAAATGCAAATAAGAATACAAAAGGAAGGAGTTTGAATAGAGTAATTATTTCTTTGTTATTGAGTTTCTCTAGCTGGCTAATTTCCCACTTGTGATACTTCTGAGATTTTTTTTTATATTGCATTATTCAAATAGTGAACTGTGGCAATAAACAGGTGACATCATCCAGGAACTGAGCCTGTTCAACTTCAGTCACAGCAAAGAGTTGCTTACAGTGTTTGAAAGGCATATCTGAATTGCTAACCAGCCCCAGAGTCTCAGATGGAATTTGGATTAATTTTTTCATTAGCAAGATAAGTCCAGTTGAGTTCAAGCCAAAGTAATGCTCTCTCTGCTTTAACTAAGAAAATATACAAGCTGGTAACATCTTGAAATTTAAGGGGAAAAATATATCTCCATATGTTTAGTTGTATGTATACTACAAAATACATACTCTATATATCATTATTTATAAATAACCATGAATCAAATTAGAATGATTTCCTTTATTGATTTAAAATTTCTTCTGTATTCACTCTTATGTGTTTTGTCTTTCAACAAGATTTATCATTTGAAATAACTAACACAACTTTATTTTTTGAAATGACTAAAACCTTCTGGACATGGCAGATTAAACACAGCACTATCACTGCTATCTTCTAAAACTTTTCAAAAGTAAGTGAAAAGGAGGCTGGGATTCAACTCAGCAGCACCTGCCTGGAAAGCGCAAAGTCCTCAGATCTATCCCTGATGCCAAAAAAAAAAAAAAAAAGTGAAAAGGAATGGAAATCAAATGTTAAAAGATCCATGATGGTAACTGACTCCGTAAACAGCTTCTTCAACTTTATTGTCCATTAAAACCACTTTTAGAATATCAAGTTAAATTGTGGTAGAAATGGATTATATCTCATTGACTCCACGAACATTCAAGTCCCAGCAATGTCAGAGGTCTGGATCCCGGGGCTGTGACAGAGGTAGCGGCCGCAGCGATGCTGGGCACCATAATTCTGTGGGCAGGAACCGGACTGTTTCAATCACATTCACTAAGCTTTGAGTCTGTTTCTTGCCTCTCAGTGCTCTGCCACCTTTGCATGTTGCCTCATTTCTGCAAACCTCAGCTTCACTGAGTTAAACTGAGAATAGTGTCCTAGGATTGTAATGAAAATTAAACATTTTCATATTTACAATATTTTGCATATTCCTTGCTCAGAATCCATATTCAGAAAATATACCTCATCTATTTTCTTTGATTATTCTTTGGTTGTTTTAAAAAATGAGATGGTTAGATTAGAAAAAATTAAGATCAGTATTATCTAATTTATTCCAACTTTACAGGAAAAAGTCTATTATTAATACTATTGCAACTAGGAATTCTTAAATCTCAAGTGTCACAAAATATAATCTTTATATTTTTATTGTTCTATTGACATATATATTGACAATATGGAAGTAAGACTAACATTTTCTGTCTTTCAGTTTTTAGAAGTCTGCCTTCTTGAGCTTTATTGATTTCTACATTATCATGAAGTGTGAATACTGAATGTCCCTATTTTTTATTTTAATATTTTTTGTTTACCTGTAGGGGGAAGAAAGTGAAACCATGGGATTCTCCAACCATAGTCTTCCACACAACAGTCTGTAGCAGCAGTCTGCTTTATTGATAGAATTTATTAGCTGTAAAATCTCTGACACTTGGTTTCTCAGGGCCAAGATTATATCAGCTATGGGAAATGGATGGAAAATGAGCCCTTCCTGCAACACTCTGGGAGTTTCCACAGATGTAGGATGCTCCCTGGACTCACTACCACTGCTATGAATTTTAAATTAGTAACACTGTCTCCTCGACATATAGCAGACAAATTTTTTTCAAGACTCTAAGGAAAAAAAGAAAGCAAAAAATAGCTATATAAAACTGGATCTAAAATGTTGCATTTAAGTTGCAAAAATAGCTTGCTGGTTTAGCAGTCTTGTTCATGTCCCTTAATCATGGGGCAAAATTTGGAATATGAATTCCATTTGGAGGGATTTAACTGAAGAATACCTCATTCTCTTAAGGTTTGGCCTTATTAATCTTTAATGTTAACCCAATATATGTTACTATTTAGCTTTTTAAATTAAGAAAATCTTAAAAGATTATCTCAGACATATTTGTAGTCCATAGTGTACTCCACAAATGTGATCAGAAGTATATAATTTAGGAAACAATCTCTGTCTGTCTGTCTGTCCCTCTCTTTCTCCTCTCTCTCTGTCTCATATTCCCCAATGGCATATAGGTGACTTTAATGTTATATATTTTCATATATTCATCAACCCCAGTCTATCTTTTTCCAAAACAAATTATAACAGTGGTTCACCTGTCTTTTCTTTTAATAACTCTTCTTCAAATTCTTTTCTTGTTCTGTGCATGTTAGCACCTTAACGGATTATAGAAAAATCCCTATACTTTAAGTTGGATGCTCTTAAACCTGAAATATTTGTGTAATAAAAGGCTGTCTGAATAAAGGCAGAATTTATCAAGAAGAGTAAATTCATGAGTTTTATGCTTTTCATATATTTAGCTTCATTAATAAAAATGACATCAATAAAGCCAGCTTCTAATACTTTATTAAATGTGCTCTAGATATCAGTCAATGTTCATGTTTCTGTATTTACCCTTGAAATTAAAGAGGGAAAAAAGAGTTCTTAGTAATCTGAAGAAAAGCTCCTTAACATTGGATGAGAGTACAGTACTGGGGGTGAAAATTTAACACCTGTCTATCAAAACTATTCTGTGTAGAGATGAAACTATTGATGTCTGCGGCGAACTGTGCCAGATGAGCACCTTCTCACACATTAAGCAAGTGTCTGTGAAGAACAAGGAAAACACGTCCGGAAGACATCAGCCTTTGCTCCCAACACACTTCAAATTGCTTTCCTCAGAATCACATAGACCACCACACTCTACATTCTTTATGGGTGAGCAATATTCCACTTCATTTCACACACACACACACACACACACACACACACACACACACACACATCTTCTTTTTCTAGTCTCCAGTTGATGGACATTTGAGCTGTTTCCAAGATTTAGCTATTACACACTGAGCTGCTATAAACAGGGGTGTGTGTGTGTGTGTGTGTGTGTGTATAGTTATAGTTATAGTTTGATGCTTTTAATTCTTTTGTGAATATAGCCAGCAAGTGAAACAACAGGGTCAAATGGAACCTCTAATTTTAGTTTTTTGAGGACTCTCCACACTGATTTGCACAGTGGTTGCACAATTCTACATTCCCACTAACAGTTGAGAAGGGTTTCTCTCCATCAGCATGCGTTCTTGGTTGATTTCTTGGTAACAATGTTAAATCATCAGCTAACTCTCCTAACATCAGCTTCTGAGTTTACTTATTAGGCAGGATATTCAACAAAGGTGGTCATGAATCAGCCCACATGAAATTTACTTCAATCACATGCTAACACATCATTTGTAAGTAAGGTTCTGTAGAGCCTAATTTCCAGAATCTTTTGGGGAAGTTGCCATATCAAAACACACAACCCAAAGTTATTGTATAGAAACAAAAATCCCCAACAAGATACTGACAAAATACATCCCACAATCCTCTAAAAATTTTATTTACCCTGATCAAGTGGGATTCAACACAAGGAAGAAAGGATGAGTCAGTATATGCAAATCAATAAACAGGATACACCACGTCAATGAATGAAGTACAAAAACCATATGACCATTTCAATATATCCAAAAAAGGAATTTATAAAAACAATCATTTCTTCATGATAAAATACTAAAAAACAAAACAAAACAAGAAAAACCTTGGGCATAGAAAGAATATACTTCAAACAATACAAAGCCATTTATAATAAATTCTAGCAGAATACTGAGCAAGAAAAAGGTGAAAATTTTTTTCTATAATTCGGAACAAGATAAGCATATAATTTCTCCACTGTTGTTCAGCACAGTACTGGAAATCCCATCCAGAGCAAACCGGCACAGAAAGAAAGAAAGAATAGTTTTGTGTGATTGTGAGCTGTGTATATAATGTACCAATAAAGTTTACTGAATGATGAAAAAAACAAAAAGAAAGAAAGAATATCCAAACTGAAAGGAGTCTTTCATGTGTACAGATGATATGATCTTACAAATAAAAACAAAAATTTCACCAAAAAACTATTAGGATTAATACATTAACTTGGCAAAATTATAGAATATAAAATTAAGTGCAAAAATCAGCCTCATTTCTATATGCCAAAAGAAAATTATCTGACAGAGAAATCAAGAAAGCAGTCCAATTTACCATGGCTATAGAAAAAAATTAAATACCTAGGAATAAATTTAAATAAGTGAATATCTTTATGATGAAAATCATAAAGCTTTGATGATGAAACAAACTGAGAACACAAAAGTGTAGAGACATAGAGACATTTTGTTTTTATGAACAAGAGTAAGTAAGTTGTTTGAACATCATACTGCTCAAAGTAACTTACGTTCTATCCTTCTTTTTATTTCTTGTACCGGGAATCATATCCAGGTATACTTTACCACTGAGCTGCATCCTTACCTCTTAAAACAAGTAATTTTGAGATCACACCTTGCTAAGTTGCATAGTCTGACCTCAAATTCATGATTCTTCTGCCTCAGTCTTCCAAGCCACTGGTATTACAAACATGTGTCCAAAGTGACCCACAGATCTAACCGAATTCCTATTAAACCTCCAATGACAATTCACAGAATTACAAAAAAGCAGTTCCTAAATTTACATGAAACTGAGAAGCTCTCAAAGAGCAAAGCAAGTCATTATAATACCTGACATCAGAAAACACTATAAAACTAGCAATCAGAAAAGCATGGTATTGGCATAAAACATATTAACCTAAAAGCAAACACATGCATCTACAGCCAAATAGTCTTCTAAAACACTAGTAAAACACTGAGTAGAGAAAGTACAGTGTTTTCAATAAGTGACAATTGGAGAACTGAATACACAGAATAAAACTAGATCTCCATCTTTCATATATACAGAAACAACACGAAAAGGATTAAAGATTTAGATGGAATGCTTAAAACTCATATGACACTACCAGAATAAAATAAAGGGAAAATCTCTTAAGGTATTGGAATAGGCAAGGATGTTTGGATAGAACCTCTAAAGCAAAGCAAATCAACACCAAAAAACTGGGTTGATAACAAACTAAAAAGCTTCTACATAACAAAGAAAGCAATCAACAGAGTACAGAGGTAACCTGTAGAATGAGAGAAAATATTTGCACAATATATACGTGAGAAGGGATTGATATCCAGATGACAAAGGAGCTCAAAAAACTAGTAGGAAAAACCCCCAAGCAATTAGTTTCAGGCAGTAGGTTTAAATATACATTTTTGAAAAGAAGACATTCAAATGCCCAACAATGCCCAACACCACTAATTATCCAGGAAATGCAAATTGGAGACAGAGTGAAATATTTCATTCCACAAAGAATTGTGACGAGCAATAAGACTAAAATGACAAGAGCTGATGAGAATGTAGAGAAAAGGGAATGTTTGCAGGCAGGAGGTGAAAATATAAATTATTTCAGCTATTATGGAAAACAGTATAGAAGTTGCTCAATGAGTAAAAATGAAATTTCTATTTGATCCACTAAGCCTGAAAAGAAAAACAGTATGAAGAGATACGTGCATGCTCGTGTTTGTTGGAATGCTATTCAGATGCGCCAAAACTGAAAACAACCAAACACTGATCAACTGGTGACTGAAGAAAGAAGATGTGGCAAATATACACCATGGAATACTATTCAATCACTGAGAAAAGAATGAAATATTGTCATTTGTGGCACCATGAATGGAATTGAAGATCACTATAAGGTGCGATAAAAGAATACAGTAAGTGTTTAAATATTTTAAAATTTACTTCAGTAAAAGATATACTGCTTTTAATATCCTTCAAAACACTCTCCTATACTTAGAACACACACATTTATCACCTCATTCCGCCACTTTCTGAAATGGTTCTGGGAGGCCTCTACCTGTGCTATCTTGGTTACCTCAGTGTCCTGAATTCATGCAGAACACTAATCTTTCACGATCAATTTGAATTTGGGGAAGAGACATAGTCTCATAGTTACAGATCCCTTGAATAAGGTGGGTGAAGAAACCCTAATTTTTTTTTTGACAAATTTTCCTCTGTGTTGGAAAAAAAACACTCCAGGGCACACTCCTCATTTTGTTTTGTTTTGTTTTTAATCATGCTTCATAAAAGAGGACTCCTAGAATTGCTTCAGAAAGTGGAAAGAATGATGGGGATGCAGGTATTTGAAGCAAAGGGAAGTATTTTGAAGGGCATTAATGGCAAAGTGTCTTTTGGTATAATATTTTATTTTTTTGAGACGGGGTCTCTCTGTGTAGTTCAGGCTGGCCCTGAGCTCACTATGTAGCCCAGGCAAACCTGGAACTCAGCAATCCTCCTGCCTCTGCCTCCTGAGTGCTGGGATTAGAGGTGTGAGGCACCACACCCGGTATTGTTGTATGTGGTTGCTGAGGATCGAACCAGGGACCTTGCACTTGCTAGGCAGGCGCTGGAACCTCTGAGCTAAATCTCCAGCCCTGCGGTAATATTTTTAAAATTTAAACATTCACCTTATCTTTTGATCCTCCCTTGTGTGTTCAGTGAAGTAAGACAGCTACAGGAAAATAGTATCACATTATCTCGTGTTCATATGTAGAATCTAAAAAGTCTGATCTTAGAGAAGCTGAAGTTACAGTGGTATCTATCAGAAGAAGCTGGGGACGATGAGGGGAGGAGAGACGGGAGCCTGCATCAGTAAGTGCTGAGTCACAGTGAGATAGGCCCCAGCTGTTCTACCCCACAGTAGGGTAATGACAGCTAACAATAACATATTGCATATTTCAAAAAGCTAGACGAAAGGATGTTGAAATCTTTCACCATTTAGGAATTAATAATACTGAAGAAGATAAATAGGTTTAACCTGACTTAAAAGTATGTAATCTGTACACGTATTGTAACATTCCATTATATTTTATTAATATAATTTTTGTTTTATTTACCAGTAAAAATAATTTTTCAAAAAGCCAGTGTGAAGAACTGTCCTCATTAACCTCATGAGAAACAAATGCCTCCAGGTACACCCTTGCAGAATTAACCTCACTTGTCTAAGTGTCATAAGTATCAAATGGGGACAATAGGAAAGGTAATCTTTCGTGTATGATGTACACTCATACATAACTTTCTTTGACTTGTAACTGTCACTGGTTCATTACTGTAGCTATTAAGAGTGAAGAACTTCCTCTTGCTTCCTGCGGAAGACTTCTCATGCTTTGGTATGAGACATACAGCCTCTTGGAAGTAAGTGACGCACAGTCACTTGGAGGCCTTGCCGAAATGTACATTCAAGTTCAGCAGTGCTAGGGTAGGGCTGGGAATTCTCCATCTCTCCCATGTTCCCCCTAAGTAAAGCCAACACTGCAAGTCTCTGAACCAAATTCTGAGTAGCCAGATTCTAGGGGACGGGCCTGCCACGCTCGGTCTACTGAGCTGAACACGCCTTGTCCCGCGGGCTTGAACACTGGCAGAACATGTGAGACTGCCCCAGTGGGTGGTCTGTACCACTGATGGTACAAACAAATCTAATTACTTTTATCTGTCTTTTTACTAATAACATTAATAAAAATCTGTAAAAGAACTGACCCTAGGTAGTTGCTTGAATTTGAATTATTTTCAAAATTTAAAACATTGATACTATTCATAGAAGTTTAAAAAATTATAACAGTAATACTTATAAATTGTAATAATTTAAATATTATAATATTTATATATGTGAATTTCTTCAAAACACTGTCTACATAAAGGAAATTGATTTGTGCAGTGTGTATAAAACATGATACATTTGGTTTATTTGCAGCCTGATAGCACCTATTTTTTCAGATAATTTTTTAAAATTAATTTTTATCTTTATTGGTACATTGTATATATACACATCATGATCACACTTACTATTAGGAATTTGTACCAGTATATGACACAATTTAATTCTCATATTTTCCCATTCTCCTACCCACTCCACAACCTCCCATCCCCTAAATACATAAGTTTTGTTTCCCATTTTTTTTATTAACATCACATTTTTTTTTTACTCCTCATTACTCACTTCTCCACCACAATTTCAGATAATTTTTTATAACATTCTCTATATTGCTTGCATGCATTTCTTGCCGATCCTAACTAAGCTTTTATAAAGTAGGTTTTATTCAAGTAATTTGCTCTGGTAGCATTTCATAGTTTATTACTAATTAATCCTCTAAATTTTAACGTGGAAATCTAAGTACCCCATTGCAGGTGTGTATCATATGTATTTACAACTGCTGCACAATAAACCAATTTTATACCATTCTATACCATTTTATCCTTTTCCTTAAGCAACTGTAGTATGATGATATCTGCTAGGCCAATGTCTTTCTTTGCATTATTGTAATCAAAGACCCCCTGAGAGGCAGTACAAGCTGCCCGACGGAACAGTCACGCATGGTCAGGTCACCTGATGGGACAGTCAATTCAAAGCAGAGCCTCCTGACACGGAGGCGTATGAATTACGGCCCCCAATAGAAAGACCGAACATCTTTGGTTCTCTCTCATGTTCAGATAAATCTGAACTGTGCACAGCAAGGGTGGCCATTTTAAATCGCCAGTATCACCTGGTCATCAGTCCACCAGACAGGCACATGTCCAGTGGTGTAATGCCCTTAAAGTTTCCTGGGCTACAATAATTACAAGGAAGACTTTACCACCGTTCCCTGTTCTCACTGAAAAATACACATTGAATTTACCTAAAGCATGGTGGAAAACACCAGAAAAGCTTTATGACCTCAAGAGATTACAATTCTTTAGCAAAGACAAAATTCTTGCTGAGGGAAGAAAGAGAAAATGTTAAAAGCAATTCTGACACACAAAAATAGATGAAAAGAGCATGCTGAACTTCAGATTAAGCTGCTTTGTAAAGATGTGAGCAGCAGAAGGCAGGAAGCATTAGTAATTCTACAGGTTCTGTATAGGACTGAACTCTATAAAGAATGTGAGTTGTAGCACTGATAATACCAAACAATAAAACATTGTCCTTTTCAAAGTTTTTTTGCAGATAAATGCTCCCCAGTTTGAGCCACCAAAATGTATTTTAATCAGAACCATATTTGTATATAAATGAGAGATAAAATATAGGCGAGCGCTTCTTTCTTTGCTCAGCTCATCATTTCTTTGAGGAATGGAAACATAATAAAAGAAGGCTTATTTCCATTAATTTTTTTCTCCCTGCAAGTAAATTTAGGAACGAATCAGTGAACAGTTCTCTACCTTTCCATTTAATATTTTTCTCCCAATTCTCCACCCAGCCTATTTCTAATAATAACAGAATTCTGCACTATAGATATTAACATTAGCATATGTCACCAGTGACTAAAATGCTATTATGCTGTAAGTATTCACCTTCTACCTCCTATTAGAAATCAGAGTCAAACTCCAATATCAATTATTCCAGGGCCATTTCCAACTCACCAAGGTCAGCAAATAAGGGTCAGTCAGAATCAGCAGCACAAGTGGTTTTCAGAAACTGCTACAGTAAAGTGGCTTCAACCCCCCCAAAAAAAAATTCTGGAGGGAAAATTGTACTAAGAAACTTTGCAAACCCACCCAGGAACAAATTTAACCTTAGTAAGGCCACTCATTATTAAATGCAAAATGTTCAACTTTTATTAAAATAGATACCTAAGCAGAGAGGTACAATATTACATATGCCAGCAAAACTCCAAAAGTTTCTTCTACAAAGTTTCACTTGAACTTTTTTGTTTCCTTGAAGAAGGTGGGTGACATGTGCCACTTGGGTGGATGGCAGCAGGGTGATCATAAAAATGAGTAAATGAATATGAGCCCACCCCAAGATAAATACACTGTTGCATTCCTTCCCCTTCTCCCCACACCCATCTTGACAGATTAGATGTTCTAGGTTGTTCACTTCACTTTGAAATTTGCACTGACAGGTTCAATAGTCACAAGAAATATTTTCCAAGATGGATGGAATGTTTATTTATCACCAACATATACTAAATTTTTAAAAAGAGCTATGCTCAAGTTAACATGGAGAGCACCAACCTCTGAAGGAGATGGAGAAGTCCTGAGAAGAAACACATACACTATACCTTAGGTAGGTCTTGGACAGGGCCAAAAAACAGTGACACGGGAAAGGGCGACCTCAGGATAGTGAAATCAAGCCTAATCTTGTAATATCACCCTGAATAGTTAGGGATCTTGGGAACACACTCTAGACAGCACCTGTCTGGGAAAGACGTATTAGAGAAACAATGGAAAGAGGAACTGGGAATTGGATTACTGAAAAGCTTTGACTGCGAACTTCAGAAATTTGGACTTTGGGTTCTCAGAGGGGACATTTTAGACACTACATTTATTTTTGTTCATTCATCTGAAAATGTACATTTACGTTGTTTCTAGGTCTTAACTGTAATAAATAAAGCTGCTATGAATGTCCAAAAGAAGAAAAAATATAAGAAATTGTCTCCCAGTCTCTTCCGAAGGAGCCTGGACACCTGATCCATTCTTCCATCAAAGCCCAGGACACTGTGTACAGTTTTTACCCTGTGTTCTTCCTTGCTCGGGAAGGGCTGCAGAAACAAAATGAAACCTACCAGACTACTCAAAGTGAGGTTGTGTTAGAGTTTTCTCATTAATCTGACTGGTTTCAGCTGCTGAAGTAACTGGGCAAAGCATATATTGTCTAATACATGAAAAACTCGTTGCGAAAGAAACCCGTGACCAAAAGACAAGTCACACCACGCCACTTGGAAGCAGGTGAACTGAGTGGATAATGCAGTGAACTATTTAGTCAGGACTAGAATTATTTTAGTTTTTGGCCAAAATGCTAAAATACGTCAGTGAGATGGATTGACAGGAGTTTTAATAGCACTTAATGCACTGAATTTGCACAAAGAGAAATTGAGACCCAGTGACTTAATAATGTTGATAGGATCATCCATCTTACCCAAAGAAAAAGGCTAATCTATTTTAGCCTGAGCTCATTAAAGAGTGATTTTTCTTCAACATGACCTCTCTCCGCTCCACAGGAGGAGTAAGGTGTGAGTCAGGTCACCCTCAGCACATTACCCCCACTTGCAGGTAACATGACAACCACAAACAAGAATCGAGGAGCCATATGTACTTTAGAAAATGCCACAAAACAAGGACTATCAAAAGGCTGTTGGTATGTCATGAAGGATTAGTTAAGGAAGGAGGCTGAGAGATCATTGAATGGTGGCTCAGAAAGAAAGAACTAATGGTGAAGGAAACAAACCATGAAGAAGATGAGGTACTTGAAGAAGAGGGTGCAGAGCAGAGGACGGTGCCGTCCGACAAACTCCTACTCGTGTGGCTTGGGCACTGAGGTGACTGATGTCAGGAGAGGAGCAGAGCTCCGTGGGCTGCAGAGACCCATGAAAACGACAAAGGGCCGCGCGGGGTGAGCGGATGCACATCACAAAAGACAGTGTCCTTGCAAAATCTGAAAAGTGACTTCAAGATCAGACTGTAGTAAGACGGGGAGCTGGTTTCAGGACCGAGGGAAAAATGCGCTCTCCATGTTTTTCACACGGATGATACACACATAAAGAGGACTCTAGCGGTGAGTCCTCTAGGGAAGGGAATGGAAGGGAAGCCTGTCCCAGGACATCCCTTCCTGCTGACCAAACAAACCGTGGGAACAACTGGCTCGCATCACACCGGGGGAAAAATCAGATCCGGGGGCAGATGTCCGCACCAGTGGTTCCTTTGAGAATTTTCACACTGTAAAGGCAAAGTGCATTCTTAAATAGTAGGCATATCCCAACAAGCAATTAGTCACCTGACCCTAAATAGAAGCTAGGAAATTGTAATAGCCAGTAGAGCACTCAGAGTAAAATGTTTGGATTCAATGATATTCTTCCTGGGTAACCCTAGAAAATGTAAGTCAGAGCCCTAAACCATTACTGGGCACCGCCCCCCCCCCCCAGAAAGATACAGTTCAAAGTACTTTTCATGTATGATCTCAATTTTGTTAGTGGCTCTGCATTATTTTAGAAATGAGGAAACCTGCTGTGAAAAACAACCTGATTAAAATATAGGCAAAGAACCTGAATAGATATTTCTCAAAAGAAAATATTTAAATGGACATGTTGCATTTGAAAACCAGTTCAACATAACTAATCATCAGGGAAATGCAAACCAAAACTATGAGGTGATAGCTATTAAGCATGATTATAATAAGAAAGAAGAATGATCACAAGTACTGGAAAGGATATGGAGCACAGGGAACCCTTGCATGCTATCGGTAAACCTTTCTACACTGTGAGTGCAAATTAATTCAGTCACTGTAAAAAATAGTGTGGACATTCTTCAAAAAATTAAAAACGTATTTCCTATATGATCCAACAATCCCACCACTGAGTTTATGTCCACTAAAAGGAAATCAGAAGAGACATACATACTTTTATCTTTATTGAAGCATTATTGACAACTGAAAGAAATTGGAACAACCTAAGTAGTCACCAGCCTGATGAATGGGTAAGGAAAGGCAGTGCACACCATAAAAAGAAAAGAAGCAAATCCTGTCGTTGGGGATAATATGGATGAAACTGGAGACCATTAAGCAAAGTGAAATAAGCCCAGCACAGAGAGACAAGTACCACATGATCCCTCTCCCATATGGATTTTAAGAAGCTGATCTCGTTAATGCTGAAATTAGAATGACGGCTCCCGGAGACTGGGAGAATATCGAGAGAGGGGTGAGGCAAGGCTGATTCAGCAGTAGATTACAGTGAGATAGGAGCAAGAACTGTTAACTGTAGATAACAATAATGTACTGCACTTTCAAGACCCTGGAATAAATAAGTTTGAAAGTTTTCACTGATGTTATCATTAAAGTAATAGTATTTGAGGATATAGGTACGTTCACCTGATTTAAACATTGCACAAAAACTTTTTTTTTTTTTTTTTTGCTTTTTGGAGACAGGGTATCTTGCTTTGTAGTTCAGGCTGGCCCTGAGCTCACTATGGTGCCCAGGCAAGCTGCCGCGAACTCAGCAATCCTCCTGTCTCTGCCTCCCGAGTGCTGGGATTACAGGCGTGAGCCACCACGTCCGGCATTGTGGTATGCGGTGTTGATTGTTGGTGGGTGTGTCTCCATGCCCAGCATTGTATGTGGCTACCAGGGATCGAATTCAGGTCCTTGCGCTTGCGGGGCAGGCACCGGAACCACTGAGCTAACCCTCCGGCCCTGCACAAAAACTTTTACATGATAGCCTATAAATACATATAACATTTTTTATGGTATGGGGGACTGTACCCAGGGCTTTTGCACTGAACTACATCCCCACACCTTTTTTTTAATGTTTTACTGTGAGATGGGGTGTCTCTATGTTGCTAAGTTCTTTAGGTTAGGTGCAAAACTTATGATCCTCCTGCCTCAGCCTCCCAGAGTGCTGAGATTATAGGTGTGCACACCTATAGGTAAGCCCAATTAAACTTTTATGGTTGAGTGTAGCAGCTTAAATTGTAAGTGAAATCTTAAAAACTTTTAAAGATATGAAGCTAGGGTTGTTTCTCTTATATAATGCTGCTTTAAAAATTCATGGCATGAATAAAACAATCCTGTTTTTATGCTCTGAGATCCTATGGGTCAGGCACAGAGACGTACTCAACTTAATTCTGCTCCGTAATATTTAGGCTTCAAATGAGGAGATGAACAGGGCAAGGAGTGACTCTATATGGCTGGAGATTTTACTTCGATGTCTCTTACAGGGTTTTAAATAACTTGAGGAATAGGCTCAGCTTCCTAACTGACTGGAGCCTCATATATGATATACTTTTGTGACTTTAACGATACCACAGCGGGGCTCCCTGAGGGGCCACCTCCAGAGAAAGCGACAGAGTGGGCCTTTGAGAGATCGAAGTGGCCTGGCCATGGAGGGCTTCGGCTTCAAAGTCATTCAGCGCTGATCGCGTTTTCAAGGGTGGGGAGAGCAGTGGTGCCGGAGAACGGACCGAGAGCTTCTGCTCGACAAGCCAGTTCCGTCCCCTGAGCCTCGCGCCCAGCCTGCCCCACTTCCGCTCCGCGTCCCCAGTCAAAGCAATCACAGGTCTGCTCAGATTCAAGGGAAGGAGAGATAGATCCATTTTTTGACGTGAAAGTAACAATGCACTGCAGAGGAGCAATGGGGGAGAGAAATATTATGACCATCTTTGGGAAACTCCGCGTTAGACGGCTCTTCCTTTCTGGACTAACAATTTCCCTTTGAGGACAGTTTTTTTCTCTGTTTTTTCTCACACTTAAAATCCTCAGGCTAAAATTTTTGTGCGTTCTGTTCCACAGCTTTCAAAAGTTCAAAGATGATGCTGATGCTTCTGGCCTGCTGGACATACTTATTATAAGAAGAGAACCTAGGCCAGTCACACTTCTCAAACTGTTCTTTACCTAGCCCAATGTCTTCCAAGCAAGAGGTGCTCAATTAATTTATTTTGTGAAGTATATAAAAGAAAGAATAAATAAGGGAAATAACAAAGAATAAACTATTTTGAACGTGGGCCTTCTAGCCCATGAATAAAACAATTTCCCCAATTTACTTGTCAGTAAGTAAATGAAAGCTGGAAGTACAGACTTTGGAACTTTTCAGTCTTTGTCCTCTTATCACTCACAGAAATTCAATGACCACAAAAGAAAAACACACACAAAAATTACAGATCATATTCTGCCTATACCAGTGAATTGGTTGATTTTTTAATGCAAAGAAATGACCTAATTCTAGCATTTCAACCTCTTCATTTTTTATTATCTGCTACGTGAAGGGTCTCCCTCTCTCCCAGTCGGAATCGATCCTGCTTGCTTGTGAATCCGCTCAGGGCTTTCTTGCTCCCTTCCTGTGACCGAGAGGCAGCCCCTACCACAGCTGTGCATCCCATTGACCGAGCTAGCTGTGAGGAAAAGGCTCCCCTCCCCCCTGGACTTCTCCCTACTTAATCTTCTGCAGCTTCCCCACTCCACCCTCTCTCCACCCTGTGGATCTGCTAGGAAGCCCCGGGCAGGGATTGTCCCCAGTAAGGAGCTCTGGGGAAGAAGGACAGGATGCTCGGAGTGCTGGGTCTCATAACAAAACTATGCAGAGGTAGCATATCATTTTTCTATCAAAGGCCAAATGTAGCATTTAACCATTCATAACGTTTAATCCAAAAGTAACATCAAGACTTTCATCTCAGAAAAGCAACCAGAAATTGTATTTAGGAGAAATTAATCTAGTCAATAAAATCTTAGGTAGGATTCACAGCCCAGAAAAATACGACTGAAACCTATTTATTACTCTTTGTATATACCTAATTGGTTATAACACCCTAGAGGTGCCATTCAACAAGATTTCAGAGGATAAAAGAGACCAAAAATAATTAGTAAAAAAAAGAAATTCTGATTCTACTGAAACGGTAACTAAGGAAAAGTCACATGCTGATGTTACAAATTCTTTCAAGTATTCTGCTTCAATCAGTTCAATGTCCAGTTCATGTTAAACAATGCTACTAATTATGATTTTGAAAAAACACTTTAGATTGTTGTTGTTTTAATCACATTATTTATTCATTTAGTGCAACCTATTTAATTTTTGAAAAAGGAGCTATCCAAACCCTCAAAGATTTGCTGTGATCTTGCTCCAAGTGGAACAAAAGAAACTAATCAAATAAATGATTATTTTTAAGAATTTAAAGTACTTATTTATTTATACATCATTTATTCATTTGTAGAGACTAGACCTTTGGACTTTACAATACAATGTATCAGGTTTGGAATCCCTGTTGTATCTCATTTACAAATGAGAGATTTTTATCAAATTACTTGACTCCTCTAAGCCTCTGTGTACTTATTAATTTTACAGATACTCTATAACTATTTTAAAAGCTTGGTTAATATTAAAGATTCAATAAAATGCCATATGAAAAGCACTCAACATAGTGGATGGTATATGGTAAAATAACGACAACTGTTGGTCCCCTTTGCTTTTCACTCTCAAATTCTCAATTTTTCACAGCTAAACTATGAGAGAGAGTGTCCAGGAAGAAAAAGAACGCATGCCACCCATTCCATGCCCCCAGCCCATACTTGTCCTGTGGAGTACTGGGCTAGACCCTAAAGAAAAAAAGACAAATTATTTTCACTTTCATCCCCCAAAATAGTGTGAGCTACAGGGTCCCTTAATGTCTTCTAACTTGGCCTTTCCTAGCCTCATAACATTTCCAAGCAACAGAGGCAGCTCAAAGTCAGAAGGTGCATCCAGGTCTTATGCCAGAGGAGAAAGCTACAATTATACAAGGCAGTAGAAATGAAGAGACACCACTACCCAAGAGAATGTCTGCCTAGCATCCCTGTCATCCGTAATTGCTTCATTCTTGTGCATTGATAACACTTTGGGAGCATAAAACACCTATATGGTGAGGGTTGCACTTGTCTTTGGTCTACTTCAGAGCGTTTCCTTTTCAGAGACAGAAAAGTCAATACACAAACTGAGGCTAGAAATTATGTATGGTCATAAAGAGTAACCAGGATATAGAAAACACTGAGTAAATGCCACTTAATTGTTTGTGAATTATTTTTGATATTCAACAGAACAGCTTACCATTGGATAAACCTAATTAACTGGTGAAGTGTTTCACTCTTGCACTCTATTATTTGTTCATTTATTCCTGTGTTCCTTTATTCAGTCACTTATCCAACATTCAACTTTTGATAATCTAATATTTGTAAACCAATAGCAGAAAATATGTCTATCCAGGGGCCACTCCATGAAGAGGGGGCCAGCTAGAGCTAGCAAAGGGTTCCACACTTAGGATTTTATTCTCTGAATATTTTTGTCTTTATACTTTTCTTTTGTAAGTCTAATGGGACCATGAAGCCCACACTCTGGACTCAGGGCTTCAATTTACCCATGTAGTCCCAGCTCCAGCCACCAGCCCACGCTGAATGCCTGGCCATCTGTTCTCTGCTCCTGACAGCCTGGCTTGCCCCTTCTCTGCCATGCCCACTGACCACTGCTGCCTTCACTTCTGAGATTAGGCATGGAATGGCCAGTGGTACACATATGCCTGAGAACAGCTCAAATTGGGCCTGGCGGCAGTCCCTTAAAATACCAACACCATGGTGTTTAAAGGACAGCTCGCTGGAGGCCAGCCCACCTTGAACACCCCAGGGCAGCTGTTCCAACCATCTCAAAGGGGGGTGGCGCCCACCACAGGTTGAAGTAACAAGCCCCTGCGGAAGGTAGACACTTGGCTCATGTAATAGTGGCACTGATCTGGCAACTGCCAGGAGGATAACTCTGGCCTGCTGGTTCTACACACAAGTATGTGCATGATAAGTCACAGAGCAGAGCCCTGGGCATTTTCTAAAATGTGTATTAACCCTGTAAATATCCCTGTAACAGGTGGATTGCAATACTAAGTAGAAAAAAATTTAAATACCATTACAAGTAAGGAATAAGACTGTGAAGCTAAGAAAAAAATTATTATTTTCCTGATATTTTTTAAACGAGTGCATCAGTATTGTTTTATTTGCTTCAGGGGCCCTGAAATCAAGCCTGAATATACAAATAAGCCAATCTTAGTTTAAGGAGATTTAAGTTTCCAGTGAATAATAAAGGTGGCTTTTACATTAAAAATTGCAAGGATTTCTTCCCTCTTCAACTATCCTTTCCCCCATGCAATGTGCTGGAAAGTATTCAATGGGACTTTACAGAGCTAAAGAAAATGTGTCTAAAATTGACAAAGAGAGAAAAGGATTAGACAACATAATATAACATACAAGGTCAGCAGGTAGTAAGTAGTCAAGGAATCTGTTCTGCAGAAGCAATGAGGAGATGGAGGGAAAACCAAGAATTATACATAAAACATCCATGGGTTATTCTGTTTTCCTGCATCTTCCCATGCTCTAAGCACATTGGAAATGATGTCCTGTAGAAGGGGAGTTACTTTATTTATCTTTAGGCCTCCCAGTACCTTGTATATGAAGGTGCTTGAAATCCCTCTGACTGAACTTCATCCCCACTTTCTACATTAAACACTTGTGTCAACTAAACAAATGAAATGTGGTAAAAAAAAATAATAATAATAATAATAACAACAAAACATCACATCTCTTTCCATTTTCTTAAATGTTATTGAGACTAATCCACCTTTTGTCTGGATGGCAAAACTCCAGCAGGGACATTAATATTTCTGGTCATTTTAGTACATTTTCCTGTACCCAGTCATCTTTGCCTGGCCCTTTCTCTGGGGTTGGAAGATTACAGAAGAGAGATACCTGGTGGTGAAATTCTCTTAGGAAATTTTCTAAATAAGGTCTTTCCTATCCCTACCCTTCTCATTCCTATTCATCACCAAGAGGCGTGCTCACCTCCCTGCTGAGGTCTTCTTGGCCCTCCAAGTCTAACAAGCTGGGTAAAACTTAACACAGCCCTGCACAGGCTTCTCCTGCCCACCCACCCACAGCCACTGTCATCCTCAGCAACAAGCAACCTTAGCCCAAGCGTGCTGTGGTGAGGCAGGACCATCCGAACACAGAAGGGTCTGCTGGGTCCTCGGCCAATGCCCATGATCTCTTCCTAGAGATACTGTCTACAGTTCAGCCTCAGCCTACAATCTGTTTTATGTTTTGAGGCATAAATACAGCAACTGGAAGTAATGCACAATCGCGCTTTCTGAATGACTCCCTCAAGCCACCATACTAAATAGATGGCTCCAAGATAATAGAGCCACATTAGAATCAGCAATTGCTATGTTCAAAGAAATCTTTTTCCACCTTAATTTCTCAGCTCTCTGAAAATTTTTAATTTTTGATCTGACTGAGAGGCTCAGAGGGCAGTTAGCATATTCAAAGTATTTCTCTTGGCCCCTGTCTACAGGTTGAGAGAAATTTCTTAATCCCACTCATACTACTCTTGAAACATACAGAATTTTTGTCCTATTGAGACCAAGAAAGTATTTCATCCTAAAAGCATGTCTACACAACTGACTTGAACCAAGAGCAATAGGGTAATGATGATTCTTCAAGGTAATTGGGGTATTTAGAGGTAATTCTGGAAAGAAAGTTTCACAAATATAGCTATAGTTTCTTCAGCCATTTTAGCATTTATGCTAACTTGTGGATCAAATACACTGTACAATTTTCCTAAACAGATCAAAGGAAAGAAAAGGAGCACCAAAATTCAGCAAATGAGATTTCTATCAATCTTTTTCTCTCTAATTCCCATCCAAAAAGCAAGTTCAATTTTGCTTCAAACACATTGTCAGCAAAGTGAATTTCACACTGTGAGTCTGTCCTTGATTACAATGCAGCCTGAAATGGGTTTAGCTTGGGGATCATAAACAGCATTTTCCAAAAAAGTAATAGAAACATGAGTAGGAGCTTCCTCCCATACTCCTCGAACTCCTACCTCATTTTTTTTTCCCTACATAATGAAGGCTTCTTCCGTGGAAGGCCCTTGGGTATGAGCTAATTTGCATGGTGGCCTGAGAAGGTACTAGTCTAATTGCTTCAGCTGAAATCCATTTATTTTATAGCCCAATAAAATTCTGTGTGCAATGGTAAATAAAACCATGTGGTTGTGGCCTCAGTGCACAGTTCTCTGGGCTCCACTTGCAGCCCTTGATAAATTAAGGAGAAGAATTAAAAAAAAAAAAGACATTGTGCAAACGGATGCAATTAGATGGAATGGTACATTTTTGGCCTCCGAGGATGTCTGCTTACATTCAGTCCCCACTGGCGAGCCGATCCTCATTTGAAAGCAAACTAGAAAAATCTCTGTAATACAGATGAACCTCATTTAGTTGGATGTTGATGTGCAAAGACACCTTTGTACATTAAATTGCAGTGTTGACTTCTTCATTTGAAATTTCATTTTGTCATTTTTAATCACAATGAGCAAATGTCACCCTTAATAATAACCCTCTGCCTTTCTATAATACTTTTCAACAAAGGGCCTGAAAGCACTTCTGCAAACATTAATAAACTGAGATTCACAACAACTCCCAGAGGCATCTGCTTTGCAGGCTGAAAAGAAGCCCGAAGTCACCGGGTGACTTTGTCAAGCCATATAGGCAACCGAGCTCAAGGGAAGGATGCAGACTGGCACCCTGGTCTAAGTCAGCCTCACCTCATTCATGCTCAGTAGGCCTTTTTAGCCACAACCTGGACTTTAGGCCACAAAGAATGAGAGAAAGGCTAGTTAGGCTCTGATGGAAATTTATGTTAATTTTTTTCACTTATTCAAAACTATATACCAGTGGCCCGAATTGCTCTCTATATTCAGATGTCTAATGGACTTGAATGTCTAACTAAAAGTTTGAACTCGATGTGAGCAGAGTACTTGAAATTGAACTCATGACTTTTTTTCTCCAGAAACTTGTTCCTTTCTCAAACTTGCTACTTCAACAATTAGTAACTCCCCACCTCTTCTCCAAAACCTTAGAGTTGTCTTTAATTCTTCCTTTCCTCTTTTTTTATAATTCTTTATTGGTACATTTTATATACAGCTCACACTCATATTCAACATTGGGGAATTTGTACCAGTATTTGACAAAAGTTAATTCTTTTTTTTTACCCCTGTCAAATTATTTGGAAATATTGTTAGACCTACTTTTCAACACTGATTCCTGGACCTAGACCATCATCACATCTAATTTGGAGTACTGAAATAGCCTTCTAACTCATCTTCCTGCTTCCCTCCTTGCCTGGTACGGCACAGATCGATACCTTGAAAATGTGAGTCCATTGGTGGACGTCTTTGCTTAAAAGGCTTCAAAGATTTTTCAGACTCAGGGTAAAATTCCACATCCTTCTGGTGGCCTACAAGGCCTGACACAGTCTGGCCCCTAGTATCTCTCTGATCTTATCTACTGTGACTTCTTTCTCCTTTTAGTCTCAGCTCAGTTTTCTCTTTTATCCTCTGAAAATAAACAAAGCCTGCAACTATCTCAGAGCCTTCACACTTGCTAATCCAGCCTGGAATGCTCCTGGTCCAGGTAGCCAAATGCTTCTTTCTCTTTTGTAAATAAATCTCTGTTCAAACATCAGCTTATGGAAGAGGCATTCCCTAACTATGCTGTGTCATGTACACTATCGGCCTCCACAACGCTCTAAGCCACCAACACTGTTCTATTTATGTTCACATCGCTTAGTACCCAGCACCCACATCTAAGTTATCATTACATATAAAGGGCCAACATGGCGAGAAACATGCCTTCCTTCCCTGACTGAAGAAATGCCCCCATTCTTTCCTTTCAGCTGGAGATTTCTGGGGCCCTTCCCATTGCCTTCTGGAATGGCTGGGACATTTTTCTACCTATCATTTCTACCTGATGCTCAGGAATCTTCAAGTTCCCAAGAGAAGAAAGCAGGAGTATGAAACACCTGGCTCATGTTACTGGTAAAATGGGTCTTAGGATCTGAATTTTAAACTTAGAGGGATCATCTGTCCTTAGAATTACTATTAGAAGGGCTAGTTTCACACCTCAAGTGCTTTATAAGTAGGGACTAGGGTGTGGGTGTGACATACATTGCATATTCTAAAAGATAATATGAAGTCCTACATTTTCTTTCACTCTCAGCTCAGGTATAAGCTCCTGTTACCATTTAATGATTACTTCACAGCATAGTATTTGAAAGTTCAAACCAGACATGATAATGTACACCTGTAATCCCAGCAATCTGGAAAGCTGAGGCAGAAATATCACAAATTCAATGGAACAATTTAGGGAGACCCTACCTCAGAATAAAAATTTTAAACTGGACTGAGGATGCAGCTCTGTTGGGGATGATGGCCCTAACAAAATACCTATCACTACAAAATATTAGTGTTTCTTCTCCTTTGACACATAATAATTATATGGCCCATAATGCATACTTAGTTATTTATACATTATGTCATAATGATTTGTAACCGTTGTCCAGGTGAGGTGGGCTTACACGGGATAGGCATCTCTTCTTAGGTTGGCTGCCCTGAGCACCTGCAGTCCCTCCCTTCCACAGTGTGGCTAGCTGAGGTCCACAGTCACACAGAAGGTCAGACCTACGTCTGTCATACCTCAACAAGCTGCCTCTGGCGTCTTCATCTGTCAGAACCGAAATTTCAACAGGAAAAGCAGAACACGCCAAACTTTCTGAAAACTTTCTGCCATGTGCCACCTGGCCAGGGAAGGTACAGGGCGAGTCAGGTTCCAAGGGTGCGGAAAGAAGAATCTGCTTCTTCATATGAAGGGCCGCAAAGTTACACTGCAAAGGGTGAGAACAAGAGGGGAAACTGGATGCATGTTTTTGTCCATTGATCCACTATACTTCCGAAGGTTTCTGATACTCAATCTGAGATGCATTGTATCATTATTTTTCTGTGCTTCTGTATCACCCCATGCCTATTTCTGTCACAAGTAGGCTTTTGCTTTGTTTGTGTTTTCCTTTATCCTACCTCTAGGCAGTGAGTCCTGAAAGACAAAACTCATCCCAGAATATAGCAATTGTTAATAAATGTTTAGCAAATTTTACCAAATTCTAATAAGAAAGATATAAAATAATTAATTGAATGAAACTAATTTAGAAATCTGTGCAAAGTAATTGAGTCCCAAGCACAGCAGTAACTACTTTTTCCTAAGACCTGAAGGCAATACGGCCACAGTATTTCCAAGGATTTCTTGCTATTAGCGGTAGACAAACTCCCCAACTTTTTCCAGTATCAAGCCTTCCTGACTTGTTTAACTGAGAATGAAGCAAGTTAAAAACAGAGCTCTACTGGTTGTTTAACTCCCTGTTTTGTCAGATGTGATGAGGCACTGCTGTAATTCTGGCACTTGGGAGGTGGAAGCAAGAGGGTCACTGGAAATTCAAGGCCAATTAGAACATAGAGCCAGAACCTGTCTCAATACAACACAAAACAAAACAAAATTAATTCCCTATATTTTATCCAGTACATGATGTCTACTTTTTTGTCAGTGATGGTGATGAAATTTTTCAAGTCTTTTTTATAAGTTTACTACTTAAGCAAAAAAAAATATATTCACACATAGACATTTTCACTTAATATTGAACTAAGCATTCAGCTATCACAGTTTTGTATCTAGTATTACTAAAAACATCAATTGTAAACATTTATTGTGTCAAATTATAATCTTATAAAGATCTTCTTACTTAGTTTTTTGTATTCCTTTGGCTTATAATCTTGTTATGATTTAGAGACCTAAAGTTCATGTTTTGAAGATCATATAATGAAGTTACTGGAAAGTGATAGAAATTTTAGGAGCTAGAGCCTAATAGGAGGAAATCAGATCACTTGGGGTGCACCCTGCAAGGTGGCCCTGGGACTGCAACCCTCTCCTCTCCCTGTGCTTCCTGGCTGCCATGAGGTGGGCAGCCCCCTCCACTACATGCTCCCACCATAACAGTTGTGCTCACACAGGCCCAAAGCAACACGGTCAAGCAACCATGGACAGAATCCTCTAAAACTGTGTGCCAAAGTAAAGCGCCCCTCCTCTAGATTGCTTACTTTGGGTATTTTAACACAGTGACTGAAAGCTAACTGACACATCTCCATAGTGAGAGAGTAGGTGAAGTATAATGGAGGGTACTAAAGAATTTGGCTAAAAGAAAGATGGTACAATGAGTGAATTTTAGTCACTAACTTTCATTGAGAGGCACAATTTATTATTTGAGTAACCTCACATAAGTTTCTTTTCCTTAACACAGATTTCTAAACCTAGCTTCTTTTGGAAAAGGCATAAAGAAAACACTATAAGTCAAATAATAAGATATAAGAAATATACTTAGTAGAGTGTCTAGCATCTAGTAGATAGTCAATAAGTTTTAAACTCAAGAAAAGAAAGGACATATTCTACAAATGTGTGTACCTGAAGTTACTGTCAATCATCTTTGGTTGATATTATGTGCTTGGTTTTAAAAATGTATAATCTAGCAGAACCTGAAAAGTTAGTTAGCTGGTGCTGTTTACAAACCTAAAATCTATTCCTGATGTAACACAAATTAAAGAACAAGTGAAGTATGTTTTAAAATTGATGAATATGAAAATTCTGAATTAAAGTCTGCTAAGAACTTATGATGTGTTTTAAAAGAAAACTAAAGAGTTTGTGAATAGGAAGTTTATATGACTCATATACTCAGATCTCCCAACAGGAAAACAATGATTCACTTCTTGGTGCTATGAAGGGTTTGTGTTGAATCATTCGATGCTCTGCTTATAACCTCACTTACTTTACATCTTCATTGTCAAATGATTCAGAAACAATTTTGCAGAGTAACAGGTGTATGCACAATTCTAAACAAAAAATATTTAAGGTTGTGTCACTTAAAACCAAGTTTACAGGGCTACTACCAAAATCTATTAGAACAAAATTTAAGTTTCAGGAATTTACTTTTCTTCAAGTTGGAAGAAATTATAAGAGACAAGTTACATATAGAAGTGGGTAGAAAGTAGAAGGAACTTATAACTTTGGGAGTTCAAATTGTTAGGCCCTACAGCATAACCTCATATTCATGATTACCTTTTAACTCTCAGAACAATCACTGGGTAATTCCTATTTTTATTTTGCAGAAAGGGAAGTAAAAAGAGACTTAATTTGGTCTGTACTCAGTTAAAAAGCATTATGTGTTTAATGATAAAATATATAATTGCATTCAAAGAACAAATTTCTCAAAGAAAGGCTTCCCTTGGGTCTCATATCTTAGTCCATCTTATCAGTTAAATAGAGGATTCACCAGCTCATAGTAACAAATCTTACTGCTCTGCTCAGTTAAGCTGTTTTATTGCTCAGAAATAATCTCAGAATCTCAGAAATTCTCTTTGGTTCCATTATTTGTCCTAAAGCCATCTACAAAAAAATATATGGCATCCATTATATGAACTCCGGAAGTGAGAATCAGAGAGATTAAATAATTTACTTAGTGACTCAAAAAGAAAAAAAAAAACAAGAAGCTGGTAGAGACAGGGCTCAAATTTTCATGTCCAGTCTCTAAGTCTCACATTCCTTCTCTCAAAGGGTTTTATACAGTTTTAGCAGAGGGACCATGGTTTGTTTGCAGGGAAAAGCAGACCATTGAATTCCTTTGGAATGAATACTGCAAGAAAATGCCAACTGTCTGACTGGAAACTATACTTGCCCAGTAGTGTTACTGTTTATGTTCTGTTTTTCTTTATTCCCCAGGTTTAGAATAATCCTCTGTACCTTTTACTTACAAATATGGGTTTTAGGGAAATTTGTAATTTATTAAAGATCATGCTCACCACTATGAAGCCCTTCATATTAATAACACTACTATCATTATTAACAGCCCTGTTAGCACTGTTCCCCCTAAATCTGAAGGAAATATCAGACCAGGTGAATCAGGTTTCTTTTGCAAATTTATACAACTCGATGAGGATTTTAGTCAACTCTGCAGCACAAGTTAGTCTCAGAAGCTCCCATCTGTTTGGTAATGCTCCTATACAAGTTTTGCTTTTGCACCAGATGTTCCTGATTTTACTGAGGTGGAAAAAGTACACTGTACTATACTTAGAGGTAAGAAGGGGAAATTAGCAATTATGAAGATAAGTAAGATCTTCTCCTTCTTTTATTATTTTTATTTTTAAGCTCAGTAGAACTGGAAAATTTCACAATCCCACATGGACAATTTCATGATGGATGATGTTCGGCATCGACATTCCTACACTGGCCCAAGGGCATCATTTGCTTATAATACTCTCATTTTTCACTGTTTTAGAGTGTGCATACAGATGGTTTTGCAGCTTTTGGTCCTGGATGCTTAATTCTTAATATTGATTGTAGGGAAGAGACGGTTCAGTGATATGGCAGAGATATTTCTAAACACAATGTAAAATCATGAAAGACAATGTAAAATTATATTAAATTCTTGTATTTTAAAGCTTGATTTTTTTTCTAGAACACAAACTATTATTGAGAATGTAGGTAGGTTGTAATCAGGGACATGTGCAATGTCAAAACACTGTGGCACCCTAGACACCGTTTCTTCCCTTCATTTCCAAGGCATGTTCATATAAGTCAAACAAAAGTCTTCAAATAAAACTTACCATGCTTTTCACATAATTAAATCTTTTATATGTTCCCATTGCTCTAAGACACACTTCCCTTGGTATTTGGTGGAGATGCTATTTTTGTGCATTTTAATTCTAAATTCCTGATGCCCTGTGGACCTGAGGTGTTAAATAAAAAGTGCTAACAAACACTTAGAGAGGATCTCAAAATGCGCTAGATCCTAAAAAAATGTTTCCTTATTTTATCCTCATAAAAGTCATGCGAGATAAGCTAGATCTCTCAGCTCTACACATGTGCGAGCCAAGGTACAGAGAGGTGAAGCATCGCTTCCCAAGTCACATCGCTGGCTTGTCTGATCTGCTAATGCTTCTTTTCCATTTTATCGGGTACCTGCAGACTACACCCTGCAGCTGCACTGAGCCTGCTTCCTACCTGTGTAAACAGAGCGTCTGGAGCACAGATATGCCTGTTTGTGCAATACCGTCTAGGGCTTACCTGAGTAAAGGCAAAGGATCAGGCAAGGAGTCGTTTTGTCTTTAAAGACATGTTTTCTCTATTGCAACTTAACTCAATCATTCTAACGTTAAAGCAGCCATAGATAATTCCTAAATACATAATGTTGACATACTCTAATAAAATTTTATTTACAAAAAAAATGCTATAGGCTGTAGTTGTCAGTGCTTCCCTGGTATAGCAATGTTTCTCCTATAACAGAATTCTGATAAGCTCATTTAAAGTCCTACATGCATAAAACTTGACCTAAATCAAATATTTGTATACAACAGATTTCATTTAAAAATGTATTAAATTCAGCAGCTGCCTTTTTGTTATTTTCAAATAAGTAATTGAAATGTTTAAAGCTCTAACATTCCATCTGTATATAATTATTTGAGCATAAGTCTTATTTTCCCATTGTCTTCTATTAGAATGCTAGAAACACAAGGATCAGTGTTACAGTGTTCTTAGTCTACATGGAAATCTTCTGAAAAATAAGTATAGTACAGGCTTTGAATGTCGAGAGAATTTATATGTGGTTGAATATGCAGACAAGGATTTGGCCTTCAAAAATGTCACAGTTTAAAAAGCAAAGAAAAAACTCCCTGCAACATACCTCACAGGCTTCACAGAGCCAAAAAAAGCTTAAGATCTCCCTGCTAAACCTCCAGCCCAGGTGTAATCTCGAAGCTCTATGAACTGGCTTCTAAAATGTGTTCTGTGCCCACTTATCTCTACCAGCAATGCATCCCTGACTGACACCGCGTTTCTCAAGTGAAATGAGAACTGTGCCAAAGCCAGGTGCCCAGCCAAAGGCGAGGAGTGCCTCTGGCAGCAGGACATATGCAGGATATCGGTCACAGGGACCGAGGATTCTGACCACAGAGGAAGGCTGGCGTTTTGCAGAAGAAATTCGAGAGAGGTGTCTTTACAGGTTTACAATGGTCTACAAAAGGCTGTCACTGCTTGAGGATCACAAAATGAGTTACTATTGTGTACCTCCCTCATTATAAAAATGAGACTGCACAAAGTGGCTCCAGCTAGATTTGAGATGCAGCAAAATGACAGAAAAAGGCTTTGTTTCCAAAATATCTATATTTCTCACCTAAGGTTGGGAGAAATATTTAGCAACAATCTAGGTGATTTCCTGCTTTTTCAAGCCAGAGATGAAAGGAAAATGTAATAGTTGTACATCACAAATCATACTACTTAACATGTTACAGAGCCTGTTCTAAGTGTTCTCAAATATTAATTCACAGATTAGAAATGGTGTAGACACTGGGCGCAAATACAAAATGCCTGGAACCAGGACCTGGAAAACATCCCTATTTTGAAAAAAGGAGAATCAGATCTCTAGTAAAGCAGAGAGAGCTCACAGGAAAACTAGGAACTACGGAGAAGCTGGGAAACCAGAGCACAGTGCAGAGAAAAGAATGAAGCCGTCTGGGCCTCTAGCCTGCGCTCCCACCTACTCAGGGCGAGCCTGGCGGAGGCTGGCGGCTCCGGAGAGAACGAACGGAGGACGGGCCCGCAGGGCACGCGAGGCCAAAGAAAAGGCCATGATTATTGTAAAATGCAGCCGGCGTGGGGTTTTACTCTGGAAGTAACTCGCACATGACAGGCCAGCGTTTGAGAAGCCCAGTGCAGCACCTGCCCTATTTAAGTGTTTAACCAGGAGGCGTTTTGGAAAGGGGTGAACTGTTTAAGACTGAGCTTTAAAACAACAGTTCAGGGTTCTGGCTCTGTCCCTCACCGAGTAGTTGAGAGACAGTGATAAGAAGTGGCGGCAAAGAAAGTTCATGCCAGACGCAGACTCCCTGAAAGCCTAAGCTCGGGCCAGGGCAGACATGGCTCTCTGGAAGCGCCGGCATCAAGTCCTGAGCAGGGCTCCGGTGGGGCGCCACGCACGGCCTCCCTGCATCCAGCCGGCCAACCGAGAGCGCAGCACCCGCCCACCGGAGCAGGAGTACAGCCCCGCGGGAGACTGCCAGGGCCTGAGCGCTCAGCAGAGACCATCCACCGGCAGGAAATTCCGGGCAAAACTCATCACTCGGATGCAAACATGAGTGAGAACCCACTACTGCTTAGTCCTGACGCATATACTTTCCCCACGATGGTGAATTCCAGTACTGCAAGCCCCAGCAAGAAACCAGTCATCCAACGCCATGGAGAAACTTTTCTGGACTCACTTCCTTTTCTCTGCATTGGTTTTAGGGAGTTTCTTTTTGGCTTTTCTTTTATTTCTTTATTTTCCTCGTTCTTTTCTGTCATTTGTATCTAATACTATTAATTTATAACTACTTTATAGTACCCTTTATCATACTTTTAGTTTCTCCTTCCCATCTTTTCTTTATTCTTCAAATTTTAGCTCTTTAATTTTCCCCTTCCCCACGCGCTGTCTTTGCTGGTACTGTATTGCATTCACTTTCTTAATCTTTATTATTTAGCTGGCTCTATGTCATTTCAGTTGAATTCTTTTCTATTGTTAAAAGATTCACTGTATGTCGACATTTTGTTTGTTATCTATATTATAAATATAAATCTCTTCTCTATTATTAAGGATTGGACAATGATACTTTTATTGGATCTTAAAGTACATCAATAACCAGTTTTTTGAGAAAGGGTCTCACTTTTTAGTTCTGGCTGGCCATGAGCTCACTATGTAGCCCAGGCAATCCTAGAACTCAGCAATCCTCCTGTCTCTGCCTCCCGAGTGCTGGGATTACAAGTGTGAGCCGCCATACCCGGCACTGTGGTGTGTGGTATTGATTGCTGGTGGGCGTGAGTCACCACGCTCAGCATTGTTGTATGTGGTTACCGGGGATCAAACCAGGGCCCTTGCTAGGCAGGCATTGGAACAACTGAGCTAAATCTCCGGCCCAATAACCAGTTGATCCTTGACTCTATGATTATTGCCTGTTTCATTATTATTGTTTTGTGGCATAACTGCTGCTGTAATTAGTTTATGTTATATGCAAGTGTTTGGAGTCTTATGTCATCAATAATACTTCAGGTCATTTCTAAAGTTCTTGGGTAGCCAATTACACTGCAGTCTCCCCTGGCCAAATTAATGGAGGTAGTGAGATCATGGAACTGAGACCAAATTCTATGGTAAGACACATGCAGAATGCATCACTGGAAATAAGACACTAACTAGTCTTTATACTAGTAACACAGTATTTCTTCTATAAACAACCTTGCAACCTTCAAACACACATACATATACACCAGTTACATGAGAAACAACATCAAGAATCAACTTGCCAGGCGTGGTGGCTCACGCCTGTAATCCCAGCCCTCAAGAGGCAGAGGCAGGAGGATTGCTGAGTTCTAGGATTGCCTGGGCTACACAGTGAGCTCAGGGCTAGACTGAACTACAAAGCAAGACTCTGTCTCAGGAAAAAAAAAAAAGAATCAACAAATGTGATTTTATCAAATTTAAAAGCTCCTTATAGTAAAGGAAACAACCAACAGAGTGAAAAAAACAACATACAGAACTTTAAAAATAAATTGCCAGCTACTCCTAATACAGACAACTAAGAGCTAGAATATATAAAGAAAAGAGCAAACAAAATAAAAGAGTAAATCAAAAAAGAGCAACTAAAATAGCCACTTCTCACAAGAATAAGTGCAAATGGTGCATAAATACCTAAAAAATGTTTAACACCTCTGGTTATTTGAGAAAAGCAAATTAAAACAACATTGAAATTCCAGTTTAAGAAAGAATGGAGATCATGAAGAAATCAAATAATAAACAACTACTAGCAAGGCTGCAGGGCAAAAAAGCCCTTCTACATTATGGAAAATCAGTATAGAGATTCCTCAAAAGAATAAAAATAGCAATTCCATTTGATTCAGTCACTCTTCTTGTATGTACAGTAACACATCAGTTCATGAACTCAGTTTGCAAACCATTAGTTTCCCAGCATAAGTTGCAAATTTTTGCTTTTGTCCACAAACTCCATATCAGATACATACATGATCACAGCCATCTTCCCCACACAAACACAAATGCAGCCATCTTCTCAAAAAATGTAAAACAAATTAAGTTCATGAAACAAGGTTACCACTGTATCTTTTCAAGCATTAAAGACATTGTATTACAGTGATAATGCATAGCCATGTTTATAGCAACACAATTTGCAATAGCTAAACCTTGGAAGTTGCCTATTGAATATGTTCATCATCAATTGAACAGAAAGCACAATGAATGATACTCACTGGAATATCATGCAGCTACACAGAAGGACAAATTTGAGTCATCTGTAGGAAAATGAGTGGACCTAGAGATCATAATGTTCATTGAAATAATCAGACACAAAACCTTACACATCACATGGCTTTTCTCATGTGAGAAAGTCAAAGTGTGAATTTAAAAAATAAAATATAATATAATAAAATAAATTAAAAAGATAGACAGAGAGAAAAATGTTTTTGCAAATGAGAAAAGAACCAAGAGATAATAGGAGGGGGCCGGAGGATTAGCTCAGTGGTTCTGGCGCCTGCCTTGCAAGCACAAGGTCCTGAGTTCGATCCCCAGTAACCACATATAATACTGGGTGTGGAGACACGCTCACCAGCAATCAACACCGCATACCACAATGCCGGACGTGGTGGCTCACGCCTGT
>PVIC010008866.1:35194-47033 GCA_004025085.1 Thryonomys swinderianus | reverse complement strand
TCAACATCTCATCCTATTAAAAGCTTCTGCATAGTGTACCAATAAATATTCAAAAATTTTTTAAAAAGCTTCTGCACAGCAAAAGAAACCACTGACATAGTGAAAAGACAGCCCACAATGTGGGAAAAAAAATTTCACCAGCTATTTCTCAATGAGCTACTATCTAGAATATATCAAAATATTTTAAAAATCAGCCCCCTCAAATTTAAAGACCCAATTCAAAAATGAGCATCCGACATGAACAGACACTTTTCAGAAAAGAAGTAAAAGCAGCCAAAAGCCATATGAAGAAATGCTCAGTATCACTGGTAATTCAAGAGATGCAAATGAAAACAGCACTGTGATTCCATCTCACTTCACACAGAATTGCTGCTATTGCAAAATTAACCAGCAATAAATGCTGGTGAGGCTGCAGAGAGGAAGAAACCCTTCTCCATTGTTCTTGGGAATGTAGACTGGTGCAACCACTGTGGAGATCAGTGTGGAGATTCCTCAAAAATAACAAAAAGGGATTATAGGTCCCATTTGGTCCTGGTATTCCCCTGCTAGGGATATATTTGAAAGAATTAAATGATTTATATCACAGTTACATATGTGCATCCATGTTCATAGCAGCTCAGTTTTCCTGGAAACAACCAACTGCCCATCAACTGGAGACTGGATAAAGAAGATGTGGGATTTATAAAATGAAGTATTACTCTGCCATAAAGAATGATGTGGGTAGGGAAACAGGAAAAAATGAGAACTAAGACATGTCAAATACTGGTACAAATTCTCAATGTTGAGTGTGATCGTGTGATCATGAGTTGATATAAAATATACCAATGAAGAATTCAATTTTAAAAACACATCATCATAGCCAGGCATGGTGGCTCATGCCTATAATCCCAGCACTCGGGAGGCAGAGGCAGGAGGATTGCTGAGTTCGAGGCTTGCCTGGGCTACATAGTGAGCTCAGAGCCAGTCTGAACTACAAAGCGAGACCCTGTCTCAAAAAAAAAAAATCATCATAAAATACATGACTATATGTAATTTCACTTTTACCTTTATAATTCTTTCTTTTAATGATCAACTAACAAAATACAGGTTGGTCCAAGAATCTCATAGTCACTTAAGTCTTTTGAATTAACATAACAAAGTTCCAGAGTAGTTTTCCAGCACAGTTCATTATCTTAAAAGTGTCTAATCTTGTGTTTAACATGGTTAAACATGGATACAGTATTTTTTATTCCTCTGATTTCTGTCTCCATTTTATTCTTAAATTTAGAAGACTAGTGCCACGAATTTTCCATTGACAGGTAATATATTTGAACTTAATTCCAGTTGTTTCAAATTATCTTTAAATTTTTACATTTATAAAAATGCCATGAAGAGGACTTATTGATAAGTATGGGAATTTAAACTTGAGTTCACCAATGCTCTGGAACTAATACTGCCCAAATTTCATAAAGGAAAGTATATGCTTACAGAACAATAACACTTAACCATAACCAAGAGTTGGATGTCAGCAACTTGGCTATCAGTTTTTGTATACTGATTTGTGCTCTTCTCACAAGGTATAAAAACCCAGCTAATAATAAATATAAAGGTAAAGGAAATCCTATCACCACATAATATCCAGATCCCAGTATATGCATAATGGACCTATTTACATAAGAAATATGTAGGTACTCAGTAAAATTCTTAATGCCAAAGATGACCATGACTTTTTGTTTGCCAGTGGGCTGACCCTTAAAAACCAAAATCATTCCATTAATCTCCATGTATCCACATAACCCAGTCTCCACCACCCAAATCACCTGAATAAACACCCTCTCAAGTGTCTGGGTCACAGGACTGCTGGCTCCTTATTCAAAGGATCACATATTATAAATTGATATATACCTGTGAGATTTGCTAAGCTCAGATCTTTGTTTGCCCGGTCTATAACATATCAGTGACTCTAGAAATCCAAGTATAAAATAGCTTATTTTTCAGTTTTAGAAGAAAACAACCCATGCTTCATCAATAGCAATTTCATTTCCTGAAAGAAACAAATTTTCAAAAATCTCTTTTTAAATCCACTACTCATTTGATAAACAAGCCCACAAAAGAGATTTAACTCCCTCTTGCCTCTTTACAAGTTCTTGGTGATGCATAATGAATATTTTGGCATGGAAGAGTCTTGTTTCCATAAGAACCAGAGTTTTTTTTTTTCTCTGAATGAGACCAACAGTCCATTTTTACCAAATAAAAACACTTTTGAGAAACCAAAGTGTCATTTCAGCCACTGATCTTTCCTCAAGTTCCTTCCAGGGTTGATGCTTTCATGTATGTCTATTGTATTTCCCTTTCTCTTCAAATATTATGTCTAAATTAGATTGGAGAAATAATTGGTAAACAAGTAAACAAATAAAGCTATTATTTGCTCTTTCTTTATAAAGACCATTAAATAAAACCTCTTTTAAGGGAAAATTTTGTTAATTAATGGGGTACTTTAAACAATAGTCCTCAATATCAAAAACTTTTATACATTAGTTAGCATCAAACACTTCTGATGCTATGCACTTAAGATGTTATGCAAATAAAATATATAATACATGTGTCATGTAATGTCTACCCCAAATCTTTTTGGCAAATAAAATGGTTATATCAAATGTAAATTGGATTAAAACTAAATTATGTCAGGTTAAAGATTTCAGTATTCTAGATTTTGATTTTAAAATGTGATTTCTGTAATTCCAGGAAAATTAAAATATGTTCATACTGAAAATTAACATATCTTGGTATAACCTTGAAATTAATTAGATAACAATGTACTGTTTCTCCCACACATGCTCACACCCCTGCTTATCCCATGATATCACAAGTTCTTCAAAGTTACTGACTCTTACAATGAAAATTGAGCTTAACATTCTTACCTGGCACCCTCTTTGCCCAGTTGATCATGTGCACCAGCTCCCTGTCTGCCAGGTTGGTCAATAAGCCCATCATTGAAGCTTCGCTGAAGGGTTTGGTTGGATCATACTCAGAATAGAGTAAGGGCGGCTCAGCCTCCATCAAGGCACTGACCATCTGATCAGCTGTCAAGGACAAGGCTGGGCTGTTCTTCTTAGTGTGCTTAATTACAAGAGGGCTTGGCCAAAGGTTAGAAGCTCTCATGTCTCCAGATGGGTCATTCCTCCTGTCCTCCTCATCTCTCTGTCGCTTGTACTTCAACATTCTCCCTCCTCTTCGGTCTTTCCGTATCCCTGAAAATACAAAGGGAAAAACCATCACTTTATGTTTCTTTCAGGGAAACTTTCATGCAAAGATCAAATTCAAACCTAATAACTTCTTTTTCATTAGAACAGATGGTTAGGGACACAGGCAAACTAATGAGCATTTAATAACTGGCTCTCCAAGACATAAAGTAAAAGGCACTGATTTGTAAAATTTTCCAATTTTGCAAATGCTGCCACCAAAAAGAAATTCCAAATCACTTGTCTGACATTAAGAAGCTTATAATTCCTAAAGATACATGACAGTAACTTGGAGTGACCCACAACAAACTGCTTCAGACAAACTTGGAACTGTGTGTACGTGTGTGTGTATGCGTGTGTGTGTATAACAAGTACTCTACAAAGAACAGAACTGTAATATTATTTAACTATGATTTATCATCAAAGATTGGCTCTTCTATGAATATTTTAATAGAAAATTTAAAGGGCATTTTAATAATGGAAGAACATAACAAAACAATGGACTAAGACCTATAGGAATAACTGAATAACTCATGACTCATAACTGAATGACTCATGCCCACAAGCCATTAATACCACATACCACAGTGCCGGGCGTGGTGCCTCAAGCCTATAATCCCAGCACTCGGGAGGCAGAGACAGGAGCATTGCTGAGTTCCAGGCTTGCCTGGGCTACATAGTGAGCTCAGGGCCAGCCTGAACTACAAAGCGGGACCCTGTCTCCAAAAAAAAAAAAAGAATTAAAGAAACCATAAAAGATCACAGTACTTGATTTTATCACAATAATAAAGAAAGATACATTGAAGAACATTGAAAGAAAACAGCTGTATTACCCCCTCTCAACTCTGAGCACCACAGTATGGAGCAGTACCACCCACTTGAGGGAAGGATAGGGAAATAAAAGCAGATCTCTGACCTGAATCCCAAAACCAATCCCACCACAGTAGACTCTAGTACTTGGCATAGTGCTATAGCCCCTACCTCCAGGCCACTGGCCTCAGACAAAGGCCATGGATCTAAGCCTGCCCCAGTGAGACAGACTTGTATTTCAACACATATCACTTTCAGTGAGCTGCAGGGGTTATGGGCCATGGAGAGATAGCATCAGGCAAGCCACAGTAACATGGGTGTTGGAATTGCCCTTTTACTGCACAAGTGTCAGTGGGCTGTGGACTCAGACAGAGGTGGTGGCCACAGGACTGCTACCCTACTGCCTTCTACAGCCACAGACAGGATAACATGGACAGTTATTGTCCATTGAGGAAAGAAGTGGCATAAATCATTACTGGACCATCCACAGCAAGACCCAGGACCAGGCAGAAACCCATAATACCAAACAAAATGGCGGCAATAAAATCTAACTTAAGGACATTTACCCTAAAGCAAACAGATTAAATTATCCAGTTAAATGATACCGAGTGATTGAATGGATTAAAGTACAGTAGAACTAAACACTGCTTAAAAAGAAGAAAACTCTTTTTAGTTCTAATTACTGCATAAATTAAAAATAAAGGAATGGGAAAAGATACTCTCTGCAAATGGAAGTCAAAAGAGAGCAAGCATAGCCATACCTGAAGTTAAAAGCAGTAGAGACAAAGAAAATGACTGTATAATGATGAAGAAAGGAATCAATTTACCAAGAGGAAATAAAAGTTCTAAATTTGCCGGGCATGGTGGCTCATGCCTGTAATCCCAGCACTCGGGAGGCAGAGACAGGAGGACTGCTGAGTTCAAGGCTTGCCTGGGCTACATAGTGAGCTCAGGGCCAGCCTGAACTACAAAGCAAGACCCTGTCTCACACACACACACACACAAAAAGACCAAAACAATTCTAAATTTATGTGCACCCAGTATCTGAGCACCCAAATATATGAAGCAAATATAAACAGACCTCAAGGGAAAGACAGACTCCAATGCAATAGTAGCAGAGTACTTGTGTACCTCACTTTCAGGAGTGGACAGATCATCCAGACTAAATATCAATAAATGGCAGTGCCAAATTGCACTACAGGCCAAATGGACCTACAAGACATCTATAGAACATTCCATCCAACAGCTTCAGAATACACATTCCTCTCAGTAGAACAAGAAACACTCTTTAGAACAGACTATGTAGTAGGCCAACGAAAAGTCAGCAAACTTTTTCGAAAACCTGAAACCACATCAGTTGTCTTTTACACAATCTAATAAAACTAGAAATCAATAACGGGAGAAATTTTGAAAGCTATGTTAGTACATGGAAATTTAAGAACATACTTCTGAACAACCAATGAAAAAACTTAAAGAATTGTAAAATTTTGAAGCTATCATTTCCAAATGGTAGTGGAAACAGCATACCAGGGCCTAGTAGATATAACAAAGCTCTATTGAGAGCAAAGTTTACTAATCTGCATACATTGAAATATTCTTGCATTCCTGATATGAATCCCACATGATCATAATGAACAACATTTTTAGTGTGCTTTGAATTTTGTTTGCTAATATTTCATTCAGCATTTGTGCATGTAAGTTTACTCAAAATATTGGCCTATACCAAAAAGCAGAAAGATCCTTTACCAAAAGATCTCATAAAATTGCCATGTTGTTATACCTCAAAGAACTAAAATACATAGGTAAAACAAAGCAACAACTAACATAAGGAAAGACATAATAGATCAGAGCAACCATAAATCAAAGATTTAAACAATAATACAAAAATTCAACAAAATTAAGACCTAATTTTTTGAAAATAAAAAAATAAGATTGCAGATGAAGAAAAAAGAAAGGCTCAAATAAATCAAGAGATGAAAAAGGAGATACCAAGTCATACCACAGAAATGAAAAGGATCATTAAAGACTACTTTTGACAACTGTATACCAACTAATTTGATAACCTAGAAGAAATGAACAAATTCCTGGACACATATATCTTGCCAAAACATAATCACAAAAAGTAAAATATCTGAACAAAACAATGTTGATTAACAAAACTAAATCAGTAATAAACCCTCAGAAGCATACTGCTCCTCTATTGAATTCTATCAACTATGGAAGAGCTAATAGTAAGTATTTTCAAGTTATTCAAAATATTCAGAAGGAAAGAATACTGCCAAAATCTTTTATTGAGGCCAATATTATCCTGATAACAAAACCAGATAAGAAACAAAGCTAGACTAACATCTTTTTTTTTTTTTTTTTGGAGACAGGGTCTTGCTTTGTAGTTCAGGCTGGCCTTGAGCTCACTATGTAGCCCAGGCAAGCCTCAAACTCAGCAATCTTCTTATCTCTGCCTCCTGAGTGCTGGGATTACAGGCGTGAGCACCATGCCCGGCACTGTGGTATGTGGTATTGATGGCTGGTGGGCGAGAGTCACCACACCCAGCATTGTATATAGTTACCGGGATCAAACTCAGGGCCTTGCGCTTGCGAGGCAGGTGCCGGAACCACTAAGCTAAATCTCCGGCCCTAGATTAACATCTTTAATGAACACAAATGCAAAAATTCTTAACAAAGTATTAGCAAACTAAGTCTAACAAAATATTAAAAATGTCATTCACCATGACCAAGTGGGATTCACCCCAGGGACACAAAAATGGTTCAGCTTTTGCAAATTAATAAATATGATATATCAACAGAATGAAAGATGAAATCTTTCTGGTCAGTTCAATGGATGTAAACAAGTGATTTGAAAAAACATAATAACTGTACATGACAAATACATGAACAAATTAACTCTACAGTACATACCTTAATATTGCAAAGATCAAATACAAGTCCAGAGTTTATACAATACTCAAGAGGGAAACGCTGAAAGCTTTCCTCTAAAATCCAAAACAAGACAAGAATTCCTACCCACTTTCATCACCTTTAGTCAGCCTAGCACTAATAATCCTAACCACAGCAATAAGGCAAGACAATTAAATAAATGGCATCCAAACTGCAAAAGAAGATATCAAAGTGTAACTGTTTACAGAAGTTATCTTATATAGAATACAAATCCACAAAGAACCCATAAAATTCACTTTAGAATTACTAAATGAACTTAGCAGTTTACTAGATAAATAATCAACATGCAAAAATCAGTAGCACTTCCACAGGTCAATATTGAATTACCAAAAAAAAAAAAGAAAGAAAGAAAGAAAGAAATCAAAAAGCAAAGCAGTTTACAATAGTCACACAAATAAACACAATACTTAGAAATAAATTTAACCAAAGAAATGAGGTCTACAATGAAAACTACAAAAACACTGATGAAAGAAATTGCAGTAAACACAAAAAAGGAAAAATATCTGTTTATGAATCAGAAAAATCAGTGTTGTTAAAGTGTCCATGGCATCTAAGATAATCTAAAGATTTAATGCAATTCCTATCAGAATGCAAAGGTCATTCTTCACAAAAATAGAAAAAAACTAAAATTTCTATGAAATCACAAAAAAGCTTGAGATAGAAGAGACATTAAAATATTTGACTTCAAAATATACTACAAAGCTATAGTAATGAAAAACAATGTAATATTGGTATAAAACAGGCACTTATGCCAGTGGCAAATAATAGAGAGCTTAGAAGTTATTTCATACATTTACAACAAACTGATCTTCCATGAACATGCTAAGAACATATAATGAGGAAAGAATAGTCTCTTCAATAAATATTGTTGGGAAGACTAGATGTCCATATACAGAAAAATGAAACTAGGCCACAGCAGCTCATCATACAAAAATAAACTCAAAATGGGTTAAGAATTTAAATGTAAGATATGAAACCACTAAAGAAAACATAGAAGAAACACTTCAGGACATAGGAATGGACAAAGATTTTTCCAGATACCCCACCCCCAGCACAGGCAAATAAAACATAAGACAAATAGGATTACATCAGACTAAAAGCTCCTGCACAACAAAAGAAACAATTAATAGAATGGAGAGACAAAAAATACAAAAGAAGCAAATAATTGAAAATTCTCTACAGATAGGGGGTTACTGGTCAGAATACTGCACATAAGAAAGTCAGTAGCTGGGGGCCGGAGATTAGCTCAGTGGTTCTGGCGCCTGCCTCGCAAGCGCAAGGTCCTGAGTTCCATCCCAGTAACCACATAGAATGCTGGGTGTGGTGACTCACGCCCACCAGCAATCAATACCATATACCACAGTGCTGGGCGTGGTGGCTCATGCCTGTAATCCCAGCACTCGGGAGGCAGAGGCAGGAGGATTGCTGAGTTCGTGGCGGCTTGCCTGGGCACCATAGTGAGCTCAGGGCCAGCCTGAACTACAAAGCAAGATCTTGTCTCAAAAAAAAAAACAAAAGTCAGTAGCAAAACTGACATTATAATCGTCATTTTCGTTCAATTTTTAAATGGCCAATAGCCTTACACATACTCAGCTCACCAGCTCCCTGGAAGTAACAAGCTCACTGCTGCATAGTTCTGTTTAAGAAAAATAAGCCTGCTCAAACTGGAGTAACAGGAACGCTGAGGAGACATGAATTCAGTTGAGGGTGGAGAAAAAGTGAGAACTAAGAAGGTATAAACCCAGAGATGGAAGATGGAGAGAGCATGAGCACCACCTCACCAGCTGCATATGAGCCCAAAGGCTAACATAAACAATGTGTGGAAAGTCTGGACAGCCACCTGTCAGACAGTCTGTTCCTGTAGGGGAACAGACATGCAGTGTGCCATGGGGTGACTTAACAAAGACACTGGCACCATAAAAAAGAAATAAGGAGCTGGATCACCACAGGTTTCAAGAATAGGTTAGATGAATACTTTACAGGAATTTGCAGTTAAATTAGGAAAATATTCTTCTTGGAGGAAAAGAGAAATACAGCACTCAGATACTTTAGTCGTAGTATTAAACCAATGAGTTAAATCAGTGCACCTGTTTGGGCCTTACAACTACAGGACACGTATTGAATAATATGTGACAAAAATGACCACAGGTCTGAGATGTTAAGTAGTAAAACACTTGTAAAGAGATGAAAAGAAAGTTGACTTTTTTTAATCAAGTAGGGAAAGGGAGAGTCGATGAATACTAGCAAATATTTGTTTTTCTAATTTACTTCAACAATGTACTATTTTCAAATGCTGAAGTTCCTACAAAATGTACAAGCAAAACAAAACAAAGTAGAAAATTATACATGTTATATGGCCGCCTGCATGTGATAGAATCCCAGGGTAGGTAAGGCTCAACTAGGAAAAAAAGTAGCATTTTACTTGTCAGTAGTATGTACAGATTACTGCTGATAGTATCACACAAATATGTTAGAGCAGTTAAAATCTAACCAGAACTTTGTGGAAGGAGAAAAAAATAATTCAACTTCCAATTTATATTTCACTCCAGGTAAAGAATTGAAGATCAGAGCCAACGATCACTAGCTGTCTCCATGGCACAAATAGCTCATTCCTAATTATAAACAGCGGTGGGGCTATCAGAGAAGCATGAATGATAAAAACCTGGTGATAAAACTAAAAACTCATTCTCTGACCCTTTCAAGACGTTTCCAAAATTATTGGTAGAGAAGCAACATAAGCCCACCCTCTTTGTTTACCTTATTTTCATCATCCAGGAAAAGATCCAAAAGACTAAACTACCAGGTTTTAAGCGGCAGCAAAAATATTTTTAAACCTCAGTTCATTGTTAAACAAGCAGCAAATATAAAATGAACAGTTAATTAAGAGTTGAGACCTGTATTTGTTGTAAATAGCATCTTGCTTAGAGCATTAAAAAAAGGTCCCAATATAGTCATTTAGTACATTAAAATATCACTTTTAGAATATTTGAGCTTGTAGCTGAATACACTAGTGTATATTCATTATTAGCTCTCCAGTTTTATCACTGATTGGAATTTTATCTCCCTGGGGTAAGGCTCATCACATTAATAAAAGGATTTAGAAAGTCCAAGTATAGAATCCCTACTTAGTAACACTTACTGTGGATTTAAGTGATTTTTTTTCTCACCCTCGGAGGTATTAATTTAAGGGAATTTATTAAGCCAGTCATGCTGGAAATGGGCACTAGAAAGAAAGGGAGAGAACCCATGTGATCCTGAGGAATCACTTCGAAGGCTGCCTGGATTTCAGGGGACAGTGGAGAGATCATGTAGAGGCTGAGTCCTGGGGAAAGGGGGCAAAGATATGTCAACTGCTTAAACAGTTGATGTTCTGGCCTTAGGATAAAAAAAAAAAAATTGTCCTAATAATTCAAGTGTCTGGTAATTTTGAAAGACTATTTCTGATTATTTTAGAGTTTAATTAATTATTATTTTTCAGTTGTTGAATTCTTCAGTTTGGGCCTTGAATCTCACAAAAAATTAACATACTGTTCTGTCTGAATTCATTAATGATAGCATGCACTGGATTATTTCTTCTAATACATTCTATTTTTAAATGTTCTCTTATTGAAATGATCTTTTAGCCTCCTAATAACCTATGTCTACACCAAAAAAGTAGCATACCAATGAAGTTATTTTTTCAGTTTCCCACAACTACCTCATCCTATTACTAAATAGTTTAAACATTTTTTCTTTCATTTCTCAATCATTTTACATAACTCATAAGGTATAAAAAAGCCAAGCAAAGGTGTATGCTAAAAGCTTTTCAAATTCAACATGCTGGAGAAAACAGAAGGGCTAAATAATTTTAAAAATGAAGGAAAGATGAAAACTAATAAAATTTCTCCATAAAGATTCCTGTAAATAAAGTCTAACACTCTCCTTTCAAAAATGTAGAATGAATCTTATAAGAGTAAGAAGCTTAGGTTAACTGTTATGTACAAGATCATCTCAAGGGCAACACAGGATTTGAACCAAGATATATTTAACTGCAAAGCCCATGTACCACATTACAGTATTGGTGTAATACTCATATAAAAGCATTAGATTATGCTATATCTTTAAGTTACGTAATTGTAGATTATTATTAACACTGCTGACTCTAAAGTCAGGGACCCATGAATTGCCCAATTTATTTAAAGCTTGTTAACATTCTTTCTTTTCTTCCCTTCAAATCCAAAGAATCCCACAACCTAACAAGCATTCCCTCACATAACTCTGGCTTTAGCCCCTTCCCTTCTGTACTGCTACCATCTGCTATGGTTAGATAAATGTCCTCCAAAGTCCATGTGCTGAAGGCTTGGTCGCCAGCCTATAGTGCTATGGGAAAGAGATGGAACTTTCAAGAAGTGGGTCCTCATGGGAGGACATTAGGTCAGTGGATGGAACCTCTCAGAAGCAGGGCCAACTAGGAGGAAATGAGGTCAATAGAAGAACATCGTTGAGGGGGACATTGAAATTCTGCCCACTTTTTAGTTCTCTCTTTGCTTCCTACTTCTCATAGGCTTAGAAACCCCCTTTACTATGAACTTCCCCCATGATGAACTGCCTCACCGAAATCCCAACAAAAAAGGGCCAACTACTCATGAGCTGAAACCTCTGAAACCATAAGCCCAAATAAATCTCTCCCCTCGTTAAGGTGATCATGTTAGGTATTTTATTACCATAACAGAAAACTGACTAACACATCATCCCAGTTCATCTCCTCATACCTTCTTGCCTGTCAACTTGCGGGTCTTCATTCTCCAGTTCCTGGCATTACTGCCTGCCCAAATCCATCAGCAAGTGCCTTGGTTGTTCCCAGGAGGTGTTTA
>PVIC010008866.1:0-35094 GCA_004025085.1 Thryonomys swinderianus | reverse complement strand
CCTTGGGTCTTCCTGCAGGTCAAAAGTGGAAATGATCACAAGGTTCATCTCATTTTTTTCTCCTTTTTTCTATAGATATGATCCTGTACTGGTTGACACTTTATGTCTAAACAGCTATTTCTTTCATTTTGTCAAATTTTTATTCATCTCTTTCATGTTTCTGTCAGGAAGGTAATAATCTAGTACCTGTCATTCCTTCTTGGACTGATGTAAATGTTATTCTGATTATTTAACGACATCCCTTATTGTCATCTTGTCTCTACCCACAAACTACCAGCTTGAAGTCTTCTGTTTTGTCTTCTAAAGTTTTACCAGCATGAATCCTTTTAGAATCTCCTTTTCCTCATCTCTAAAGTGTAATGAATAAAAGGATTTCCAGTCCATTTTTAAAAGCTGAGAGGAGAGGAAATAAATGTTATTTCATTAAGGGTAAACTTTTTACATCACTCTGACCTAATTCATCTGCCAAGTGTCAAGTTCAAGGGTCTCATGCCTTTAACTTGCTCTTTCAATTTCCTAACACTGATTCATTGCTTTCAAACCATAGTTCTTGTCTTTCTCATCTGCTAATCATGAGAACATTTCCATTCTCCTTTATCTGATGATCTTTGCTGATCTGGAGTACTGACAGACTGGTGACAAGGCTGCTCCCAGGCCCTTTACAGGGTAACTTATGGAGGTAGCACAAGCTCATGGCCCTAGAAAAAGCTATCTCTCCAGGGATGTGCAACCCCATGCACACTCCCTAAGTTCCATTGTGCAGATGTAACTCTCCTTTTATTCACAGGATGATTTATCACCTGTGTAGGAGTGGGTTTCCAAAGCAAATTGGAAACTTCCTGGCTCATGTTACATAATGACAAAAAGGCACAGAGCGGCATGATTAAATAAATTAAGTTTGAAAAAAAAATCTCAAACAGTCTTTAGTTTTCTAGAAGTCCAGAGTTACTACAGAGCACCTTAGGTTACAGAATTTAGGCAAACCAGAGACCAGTGGGAATTCTACGTCATTTTGGTGAGTACTTCAAACTACTGCATGATGTTGTTTATGAGACATTGTTCAAACATTACTGAAAGACACAATTTCATTAACTAATTGGTGTAAGAGACATCTGTTAATTCTTGGTTTCCTGCCATCTTAATTGTCATCCTATGTTCGTCAAGTTCCTAGTACATGCGCTGTATGAGGCCTGAACTAATATTTCACATCAAACGCCACAAAGACAATTCTTGTTTTCTGTAGCTACAGACTCTAGGGTGAAAGATTTCCTGGCTGCCATTCACAGCATGCATTCCCCTGAGACCCTGTGGCCAGGACACAGGGCACTTTAGTCTACTGCCCTCCAACAACTTGAGTGCCCGGGAATGGAGGCAGGTCAGCTGCTCCGCATACAGAGGTGCTGGCTCCACACTTTTCTCTGCCTCACCTGATTTCCAAGACTGCTTCTTCAGTCTTCCTGTTCATTAACTCTGTGGCCTAACCCAAATGGCGTCAATAATTTTCTTCTCTACTTAAAGAAGATCCAGTTTGTATTGCATGCAATCAACAGTAATAAAAGTATTAAATGCTTGCTATCTACAGGTGCTCATCTGAGCTCTGGATTTAAATTCAGTAATTTCATTTGCAAAGCCAAAATGTAAAGTAGGGATTTCAATATCTCTTTCTATCACCAAGAAAACTATGAGACAGAGCTGGAGTTTGAACACAACGGCACACTCTGAAATACCATGCCACTGCTATCTCAGTAAACACTGTCTGGTGCAATCTGTACGAACCTATAAACACTGTCAGTCAACAAAATAAATAGTACACATTTTGTTTCCTTGTTTACATTCAGGGCCCTAGAATCCCTGGAAGGCAAACTCTTAGGCCAGAACTTTTATTTTTTCACCCGAGATAAAATCATGATTCCATAATTCTTGGAATTTTCAGCTCTAACACCTCTTAGCCAAGATTCTCCATTATATAATTTCTAATTTGCAAATTTAAAAAAGTATTTTCTCATTTTTTATCCATGTTTTCATTTATACAAATTATTTGCCTATTAATAGACCATAGTGTTTGACTATCAGGTATATTTAAACTATTTTTCCAGAAATGAAGAAGGTGATCTAAAATTAACATCTCTCTCTGACCAAAAGAGCTCTCGGAATTGTCTTCCCCTTGATTTTCTGAAGATGCTAAAACCAACTGAAAGTGGATGAAGGAAGCCTCCCTGGTTTCAGAGACTGTCACATGTCCCTTAGCTATATATACGTAAATAAATGGTGTGCTTTAAACCAGTTTTAATTTTATTCATTCATTCATACATCAAAAACACATCGATAGCCAAGTGCTCCTGTGGTATAAAAACATACAGCCTCTATAATCAGAATACTCTTATTTTTGTGAGGCAGAGAGAATTAAAGAAATAAGTAATATCATATAAGTACCAGGAGGGAAAACAAAGTAGAAAGGGGAAGAGGAGGGTATTTAGATGAGGGAGCATTTCCCTGAGGTACAGAAACAAAGCCAAGCAAACAGAACCACTGTACCTTATGTGTAAAGAGGCAACAGCAGAACCCCACACTAGGAAGGAAAAGCAGCTGACAGTTCAAGGAAGAGGCAGAGACCAGGAAGGTCAGAGGCCTCCGCAGGGAAGAAGTAGGCTTTGAAGCCTGCCAGGGTGTGTAGATTAAGAGGACCCTGTGACTGTATTCTGAGGGTGATGAGAAGCCATTCTTTTTGAGCACGTGATTGACATGATAGTATATTTAGTTTAAATGTTAGTCTGGCGCCACTGGGGAGCACTTAAAGCCAATAGTGACAGTTGGCAGAACAGGTTAGCAAGCCATTGCAGTTTACTAGGTGACACAGAACAAAAGCTTACATTAGGATGATGGAAAAGAAAGTGTGAAATGCCAGAGTTCAGGATATGTTTTCAAATGAAACAAAAAAAAAGTTGAACTGAATGAAGAATGTCAGAAAGGGAAGTTTAAAAATCATTGTGATTGGTGGAAAAAGCAGACAATATAGAAAAAGAGATGTGTAATAAAAGAGGTAAATCCTAAGAAAAATAAAAATAAATGCTAGAAATATAAAAACACTGAAAAAGAAATGAGGGCTGTCTTTGATGGTTGGTCAGTAGGCTCAAACTGGCCAAGGAAAGAATTAGTGAGGAATCTAAAGTCAGTAGAAATACCCCAAGTAAGTTTAAAGGACCAAAAGAATACAGTCAAAAGGTGAAATGCTTCCTAAACTAAATACCCTCCTTTTCCCCTTTCTAGTTTGTTTTCCCTCCTGGCACTTATAATTATATTACATCACTTATTTGTTTAATGTTTGTCTCACAAAAATAAGAGTATTTTCATTATAGAGACTTTATGTTTTTATACCAAAGGAGTACCTGGCTATCAATGCGATTATGACATATAGATAAATGAAATGAATGAGAGAAATGTCATTGGGAACAGAAGGGAGGGTTTGGAAACACTGTATTATTATGTACCAATTCTTCATGTAAAGTGGTATAGTGGTATTTGAAAGAACACTTAGATTAGTTAAAAAATATGTACTATAAATGTTAGTGAAACAACTACAAATGATTAAGTATAATTGATCTGCTAAGAGAGAACATTAAATGGATTGGATTAAATGTTCAAATTAAACTGGAGTGGCCAAAAAAAGAAGCCTCTGGCAATAAATATGAAACAGTTACAAACTCAGTTGATGTTGACTCAAATATTTCAACAATGACTTTAAATATAAATGGTATAAATATACCAAATGAAAAACAGACATTATCAAGACTAAACTGCGTGCTTTCATCATGAAATCAACATACAATTTCAATACTCTTGATACATTAAAAGCAAAAAATAAATAGATAAGAGTGTATGACATTAATTTGAAAAAAATACAGCTGAAACCACTATATTAATTTTGGACTAAAAAGCAAGAAAAATTATCAAAGTTTAAGTTTGAGGTTACATAGTATTAGAAAAATCAATTCTCCAAGAAGATATAATAAAGTAACTCTATGTGTACCTAACAATAGCACATCAAAATGCATAAAGCAAAATTGTTAAATCTGGAAAAAGGAAGTAGAAAAATCCACCATTTTAGAGATTTCACCATTTCCATTAGTAACTAAGAGTTCAGACAGACAGAAGACCCACATAAATACAGTTGATGTGAACAACTCTATACTTGTTCTTGATTTGATATTTATAAAGTATTCCATTAAACACTAGTTTTCTCAAGCTTCAATAGAACATTCACCCAAACTAGGCCACAAAATACTGTTCATATTTGTACAAAAATCATACAATGTATGTTCTCATATCAGAATGGAAATATACCACAAATCACTAAGTGAAAGTTACATGGAAAATGTCCAGACATGTGGAGATTGGCCAATACCCATGGAGGGGAATGACGCTGACTCCATAAGCACAAAGCCTAGAGAGCGTCAGTAGCTCCAGTGGTAAACAATGGAATGACAGTCCCTGTGACAAGAGAAAGCCACGGGTATTCCAGGCTATAAATCCAGTGCAGGGATTTGGTCTGAAAATGACTCCTCTTGAGTGGCAGGTCAGTCTTGGCAAAGAAATTCATTTAGCGCTTGCTGTATCTAGAGTACTACCACTAGGCCAATTGTTGACAGGATGTTGTTGGACTGAGCAGTGCTGAGTGATTACAGACTGTTGCTTTCTCATCCAATGAACTGGCCAGGGCAGTTGACGAATGAAGAAGTACCATTTATTTACAGTGACAGGGAAAAAAGAGAAAAGAATGAGTAAGTGCAAAAGTGCAAGAAGAGAAAAGCAAAGATATGTCTTGCCAGAACAGGAAGACAGCAAGGGTCTGAAATCAGGGATCATCCTCCTTTCTGTCTTTTCAAATGCGGCCCCTGAGAAGCCGGCCTGGATGTATACCCTGGCCTGATTTGCCAGTTTCTCCTGATGGACAGGTCATGGCCAGTTGCCAGCCTCCACTCTAGTTCATTCTGTTGTGAAGTCACTTTTAAAGGACAGGTGAGTCAAGAGAATAACGACAACAACAAAAAGAGCTTGAGACAAAATACTTTTAAAGTACTTTGATGTAAGTGAAAGTAAAATTTTTAAAGTACAGGAAAATTGGGTCTTTGAGGAAAATTTATAGCATTAAAGTGATTTCGTGAGACAAGAAAAGTTTAACATCAATAACCTTACCACCCATATTAGGAAATTAGATAAAAAGGGATAGATACATGTAAAGTAAGCAAAAATTAATAATAATTAGAATTGAGAAACAGGAACATAGTGAGAATATCAGCAAAACAGAAAGTCGATCTTCAAAAATGCCAGTAAAAATAAGGAACTTTTAACGAGATGAATTAAGAAAAAGTGAGAGGAGTCATCAGCTACTGGTTCCAAGATCATTAAAGGGATCGAATAAAATTCCATGACCCAAATTTTCATAATTAGACAAAATGGTCAAAGTCCTTGAAAGACACAAACTGCCAAAGCTCGTATGAAGAGAAATAGCCTAAGTGTTTCTATACCTATTAATGAAAAGGAATCAATAATTAATAACTTCCCAGAAAACAAATCCTTAGATTCAGGTTATTAAAAGTTATTTCTAATAAATATTTAAGGAAGAAATTACACGAATTTTCTACAATTTCTTTCAGAGAACAGAGAAGGAGAAGCACTTTCTAACTTACCCAATGAGTTCTCTGGTACACTAATACTAAAACTAGATAGCAATAACAAAGGAAAAGTACACAAATATTTTTCTGATTCTTGGCACAAAATCTCACCTGATGTCAAGTCATACAAAACAATGTTTTTACTTATCATAACCACGTGGGATTTATTCCAGATGTTTCAAGCAAATTCAATACTTCAAAAATAAATGAATGTGATCCGCCACATTAACAGAGAAAACAGAAGTTGTATAATCATAAAGATTGATGAAGAAAAAGGCTTTTGATATAGTTCAACACCTATTAATTATTTAGAAAAAACCAGCAAAATATGAATACTTTCAATTTCATAAAAGATGCAAAAAATAAAATCCACAGCTAATATTATTCTTAATCTTGAAAACTGAGTATTTTTCTCCCTCTAAGCTATATATATATATATATTTTTTTTTTGAGACAGGGTCTCGCTTTGTAGTTCAGGCTGGCTCTGAGCTCACTATGTAGCTAAAATGAGCAAAAATCTCTCCTGAAAGCAACAAATGATTATACCCAATTTACTGAATATAAGACTAATATAATAAAAGTCAATTGTTTCCTTTATATAACAGCAAACAGTTGCAATTTAAAATTCAGAAAGCAATTATTTACAGTAGTATATGAAGTACTAGGATATCCATTACAAAGCATGACCAGATCTAAGTACTAAAACTAAAACAAGGGCTGGGGATTTAGCACATCTATCTCAGAAGCACAAGGGCCCTGAGTTCAATCTCCAGTACCACAAAAAAAAAAAAAAAAACCTGTAAAACATTGATGAAAAATCAAAGAAGTTCTGAAAATTGAAAACTTAATTTCATGGTCATAAATTAGAGGTTCAATATTGTTAAATGTTCAGGTTGTTTAATATTGAGATGTCAGTTCTTCTCAATTTATAAGTGCAACATAATCCAAATAAGATTGCCATCAACATATTTTGCAGATATCAACAAATCAAGTCTGAAGGTTTTTTAAACTTTTATCTTTATTGATACATTGTATATACACATCATGATCACATTTAATATTGGGAATTTGTAACAGTATATGACATGATTTAATTCTCATTTTTTCCCATTCCCCTACCTACCCCACAACTCCCCCACCTCCTAAATACATAAGCTTTGTTTCCCTTTTTTATTAACATCACATTTTTTCTTTACCTCTCTTTACTCACCCCTCCACATTTCCCTTTGAATATTTTCTATTTCACAATATCCATCATACATTCTAGAACTCATTAACATCTTCAGTTTCTCATATCAGAGAACAGATATTATATTTACACATCTGTGACCTATTTATTTCACTTAGGAGTATGTCCTGAAGGTACATTCATTTGAGTATAAATGACTCAGACTTATCAGTCTTGAAGGCAGAGTAATACTCCATTTTATAGAAAAACCACATATTTATCCAGACTCCAGTTGATGGGCATTTGGGTTGTTTCCAGGATTTAGCTATCACAAACTGAGCTGCTATGAACATGAGTGCACATATGTCACTATGATATGATTCTTTTATATAAAAATACAAAAGATGAAGTATCAACTTTAATAGGAAAATCTGATCTAGGAGTTAGAAGACTCACTAACTGATTACAAGATTACAGTAAAGGCTGTAGTAATACAAAACAGAGCAGTCATGGTAAAGGAGCAGACAGGTAGACCAAGGGATCAGAACAGAAAGCCCAGAAATAGATCACACAAATATACTCAATTTATGTTTGACAAAAGGGAAAAGATAATTATTCAAGCAAGGATTGTTGAACAACTGGATCTAAATGTGCGAACAACACTAAAAGGAAAACCTATCCACAAACCTTTCACTTTACACAAAATCTTCACTCAAACTAGAAGGAAACTGATTTAAATATATAATACAAAACTACTTTTTGAAAAAAACCACGGTAAATTCTCCATGATATTGAGTTTGATAAGATTTTGCATACAAACAATAACAGCCCATGGAAGGAGATAAAGTAAATTAGATGTCACTAATAGGTTAAAACTTTTCTGATTTATGCCCTGTTCAGACAAGGTACAGCAGCAGAAAACTTCACTCATTTCTGGTGGGAATATAAAGTCATGTGATACTTTGGAAGACAAACTAAAAAATTCTTGTGAAGCTGAGTACAGTCATACCAGAGTATTCAGAAATTATAGGTCGAGGTGTTTACTCAGGTGATTTGAAAACATGTTCACACAGATACTTGCGCAAATCTATTGATAGCAGCTTTATTTAATTGCCATAAACTAGAAACAACCAGAATGTCACTAGGAGGGTGTGTGAATAAAGAATATTCCATACAAGAGAACATTACTCCAATCAAAAGGAAACAAACTATACAACTGTGAAAAGACATGGCTAAAATTTAAAAGCATATTGCTAAGTAAATTAGCCAGTCTGAAAAAGCTACTTACTATGTGATTGCAGCATATGATATTCTAGAAAGATAAAATTACACATATGTTAAACATAGCAAAGGTTTACAGGTATTCACAGTGGGAGAGCAGGGTTGAATAGTAGATGAAGCACAGGAGATAATGGTAGAGAAATTATTCTGTTACAGTAATAGAAACTATGTATTCTACAGTAGCTTTGGTACTATATTGGTGAATATAATACCTTAAATACTGTCCAAACCTATAAAACTTTCCAGGACAAAAGAATGTTAAAGATTCCAAATTTTAAAACTAATTTAAGATGAATTGAGTATGGACTATAGAATAGTACCCAAAAAAGCAAAATATATAACAAATATATAGGTATGAAAGTGTATAGGTAGGAAAAATGAAGGGAGGCGGGAGGAAATAAGGTGCTACCTTTGGTAATGAGCCTGTGACAGCCAAGGTGAAGGAACTGTACATAAACACTGTGCTCTAATTGATACAATTTTTTCCACAAGATGATGAGTTGACAATTAGATGGGAAATAAATAGCAAACAGCAGGAGTGAAGCTTTTTACCACTGGATCACAAAGTGACTAACACGTGGAGGCTAGAATTATCCATATTATAGAGATGATAGCTGGAAGCATCAGTGTGTACATATATTCATATTTAGCTTAACATGGTTGTTACATATAGAAATACATATGTCTCTTTACACTATGAGCTTAGAGGATCTAGAATGTAAAAACACTCACTAACAACAGTAATACCTACTGCCCAGAACTGGATTTTCAATAAAGGGAACTATGACTCCTTGGGAAAATGGTTAATTATAGGATTGAGATAGAAAGTATACAAGATAAATGTGAACCATCTTGTAGTGACAAAAAGTAAGAAATTGCTAAAAGAGAAACAAAAAAGTTCACCAATCATAGACATATGTCCAAAAGATATAGGAGCCCGCAACAAGAGCTCCTGAGGAGCAAAACTGGATCAATATGACCAAAAGAAAATAATGTTGGATTGTACCCCAAGTATAAAATTAACATCTGTAAGTTACATATATACTTACATACATGATTAAATTAACTATTAATTAATGGAGGAGCCACTTCCAAATAGTTTGTGTACTTTATCTACCCTCAAGGAGATAATTACTCCTCACTCTTTAGGCATGAGCTACCCATCATGACTTCCTTCCAAAGAGTATGTATAGTAAAACAGAAGGACAGAGTAACTGTGCAGTAGAGAAATCTGACAGATAATGCCTTACATCAGGTGATCAAGGTTAACTTCAACAGCAATTAGTCACACTGATAGAATGTACTCTTTATGTGGTGCATTGAGAATTACCCTCAATCTCTATTCCCTTCCTTCCCTTCACATACTAACTGCAGTCTCACCATGCAAAAAACATCAGGCCCATTTACCCTGAGAAATGTTCTACAAAATACTTGGCCAATGTCTCTCAAAACTGCTCAGGTCACCAAAAATTGTCCCAACCAAAAAGGTATAGGAAGTTACTAAATGTGATGCATTTTAGTAGGTTCATGGGACAGAAACACAGCATGAGGTTAAAAAAATAAAATCTGAATTAATACAGGTTTTAATTATAAGGAATAAAAATTGGTTCATTAATTGTTATAAATATCTACATAATGTAAGATATTGATAGAGAAAAATACACCACTGTTTTTCACTAATTTTGAAATCTAAATCTTATCTGAAATAAGTTTACTTTAAAAAAAATAGTCAAGGACAAAACACAAGGCCAAGAAGTACTTTTATACAATATGAAAGCCAGCCTTCTGCTGCCCCTTCACTGTTTGGAATGATTAGTCTACTATTCTTATTGCTGTCTGAAAGAGGAGAGCACAATTCTCCTACCTGAGAGTTAGAGTCAAAATACAATTTTACAATAATGATTGTACCATATAAGTAGAAAATCACAAAACTGGTGGAATAAAAAAAAACTAGCAATCTATAAATCAAGACTGGAAAGATTCCATTTTTGCTGCTTAAGAGGTCCATCTCCTGCATTCTGAAGAATCTTTGGTAATTGGACACTAAGTCCAACCCTCTATAACTTTCATATTTTCCTAAGATGTGTGTGCATGTACATGCGCTCCTAACTAGAAAACTCTTCCTCCATCATATGTCTGCTGCCCTCTCTTGCCTACTTAATTCTTCCTCATCTGAGTCCAACCAAATGTCTCTTCCTCAAGGACATTTTCTTAGACTCTCCACTCTAATCATTCAGCCCAATTCTGATGTCCTAGCACACAGTGCTTGTCCTTCAGAGCACTTATTGAAATTACAAATACAATATCAACTTACATTTTAATGTTTAAATGACTGTGTAATCTCAAACTCATTACAGAGATGGGGTCAACATGTTTACAATGCAACATGTTGCACCCTCGGACTCTTAACACCACATTGCAGTAGGCTTCAAATAGTATTTATTGTGTTGTGAATATTTTGTGTTATTACTATTTTCAGAGCTAACACTCTCAGAAAGTTTTAACACCACTGAAAAACTATAGGAAGATCCACACAGGGTAATCAGTTGTGTAATTTCAAAAATTTTAAACTTATCTATTGAGTATTCAGTTTTCTCTTTCAATGTAAGAAAAAAAGTGTTAGTGAATCTCAGAAATGTACCTTGAATTTTTCTTCCTTAACACTGAATTTATAAATTAAAAATTCAAACTAAAGTTTTAAACAAAGACTTCTCCAATTAAAGAAGCAAAATGATTGCATGAAAATGTCAAAGAGCATTCGGTATCAAATTACCAGAAAGCAAAGGCTGAGTCTCACTTATAAAGCATTGCTTGTATCCAGAACATCTGGTAAACATCAACAGGTACATAGCCATTGAATACACACATTTTCAAGTATGATCTGTACATAGCCATTGAATACACATATTTTCAAGTATGATCTCAAGTTATGTTAAGGGACATATTAATACCATTAACTTCTACATATTAAAATATTGTGATCACTATCAGCTATTGATATTTGATGACAAGAGTTCTCAAAATAAGCATCTCACTTTATATAATTAATGCAGCAGAGATCATGTCATTGCTGAATAAAGAAGTCAAGATCATTTCAAAATGGAGTATTACTCTGCCATAAAGAATGACAAGATCGATCCATTTAGGTGCAAATGGAGACATCTGGAGGATATACTAATAAGTGAGATCAATAGATCACAGATAGACAATTTCCGGATCTTCTCTTTGGCATGAATACCTGTAGATGCAAATGAGTTCTAGAAAGTAGGACAGCTTTTATAGAATGGAATATTTCTATAGGAAACTTGGTGTGGGAATGTGATGAGGGGAAGGAATAAATATGATAGAGAAAGAAAATAAAAGAGCATGTATAAAGGGGGGAGGAGGGGGGAGAGGGTAGGGATATGGGTAAAAATGAGAATTAACTTGTGGCATATACTGGTACAAATTTCCCAATGTTATATGTGATTTTGAGATGTATATAAATTGTACCAATAAAGAATTCAATTAAAAAAAGATCATTTGCTCTGCATTAGTTTCTTGATCCAATTATAAAGCAATTAGCCAGTGATCTAATTTTATATCCTGATCCCTCCACATCCCTTCCCCATACTGCTAAGTTTTGTTTTCATTGCTTTCTATGCTTGAAAGGAAACTATCACTATGGTCTGAGGAGGAGGTCATACACACAGTACAAACAGATCAACTCATCACTTCATTTTGCTTTAAAAGCAAATGACTTGCAACTGTCCCATCATTCTACTATCATAACCACTTGTGCCAAGTGCTATTCACCCACTAACTTTGCCCTTCTCTCCCAGCCTAGTGATCTCCATTCTACCTTCTCAGTAGGTTTCTGTAATTCTGAGTAGCAGGACTGGTGTGCCCATGGTGTCATCTGCTACAACTCATATTCAGACTCACAAGCAAGTTGTAGTAACATTGGATCATTCCGGGTTGATTAAACATGATGAAGCAATTGTCCTTGAGTCTATGTCAGCACAATTGGGCAGTAATTCTTCCCAGAAGTAGAAGGACACGTTTCTGCTTTTTCCTCTTAAACTATGCTGCAGTGATCCCTGTTTAAGTTGTCCCATTGCATGAGGAATAAACTGGGCCCACTAGGGAAGCTGATCATGGTCCCCCAGCCCAGGAGGTCTCCTGGCCCCAAAGCCTACTGCAAGGTACCTGCTTGCTATGATGATAGGAACTCAGTGGTGAGGGAAGATGGCTGACAAACCTGAACTCACACTCTGTCAGTCCTACTTGGTCACAGGGGTTCCCCCACAGCACATGCACCACCTTTCCAACAGCTCAACTCTGCCCTTTTAGCCCAGATGGTCTGACTGAAAAACGCCTGACAAACACAAACTGCACAGCAATAGAGTCTTCTCTGCAGTTACCATATAGTGGCAATCAGAAAAAGAACATATATGTTATTGTTGTTAAAACTGGCTTTTCTGCAAAGCAAATGCTTAGGGACTGTTAACCTTTCTTTTTTTGCTGAGATACATTGGAAAAGTACAGTTAACGCTGATAATATTTATTTCACACTTAATTTTAAAAGACATGGTATTGTTACTCCCTTGACCTGCTACATTGCTTTAAAATGTCCCTTGTGGAAACTAAAGTTACCCAGCAAGCAGGCTCTGTCTCACGTTGAACTGTTTGTGAATTTTCCCAGAAGTCAGGACAAGGAGTGTGGAGAATGGGAAATCAATCACATGTTGCTATCCTTTTATTTGCATGTCAAATCACACTACCTTCTCCCAGCAACAAAAACCAAGCCCCAAGGCCCAAAGCAAATAACTGGTAAGTAATAGCTATATGAGTTCTCTGTGACATCCATTTTGATATAAAAGTCTAATAATCATATTTAAAACTACCATGTATCTTATTTTAATAAAAATTCTCCTAATAAAATCAGCTGTAGCAAGGCAGCTGTAGCAGGCTGTTCTATAAGGATCTGATTTATTAATAACAAAATTTATGGGGTGAAGAGAAAAGCAATACAGGGTTTTCTTGCCTGGATTCATTTCCCAGTAATATCTTAGTGATGAGTCTCCTGCTGGCAAACCTTCTGTAGCCAAGAGGAATAAATAAGACATGGAACTTCAGCCCATGAAGTTCTCTCTTTCCTTCTCCCATTCCTTATCAGGTCCACAACTCAGAACTGTAGTTTCCTTCTAAAACCTCCAAAAGCAACAGTCTGTCTCTGTGGTTCTCAACACCTGTTTCTTTTGTCCTGTGCTTAAGGGTCCAGTTGGAGATGAATAAAGTCCCATTGTCATTAATTTGGTCATTGATGGGTCTTCTCAGCTGGCTGAGTCACCAACAACAAGTTATACTCTCTTGGGAAAGAAGTGCTTGCCAGTGGGACAGTCATCATACAGCCATCCTATCCCGGATCCCGAACTAATTCACCCTAACTAATGACTTAACAAGTCAACTCAGAGTTCATCATATTTCCTGAGGCTTAAAAAAGGATATCATTTTATAAACCCTCACTGGTGAACTCCGTCACCTTAGAGATTATAGTAATATGGTACTTCTTATAGTACTGAAGACCAGCACCAAGCAAATTAGAGGCTCAACAAATTCTTCTTAAATGATGAGTGTATGTCTTAATCTGATGGTTAACAGAAATCAATGGACTTACCAAGCATAAATCTTACCTAAAATATACTGATCTGGAAAATCTCACCTAAAATTGTACCAGAGGAAGATAAATTTGAGAACCAGCAAAGTCTTAATGATTAAAAAGTTTAACTTCTCTAATTTTAAGAGAGAGGCCATCAAAACAAATATCTTACTCTCAGCATTGATGTCAGAAACGGTTCTTCCTAACCATGCTTCTTCCCGGAAGACTAACCTCTTTCAAGAGGCACAGAATTTCTCTCTGAAACATCCCTGGACTTAGAAATTTCTTAGCAGTAAAGACTGTTGTCTAGTTCTCCACACTTCCTACTACTTAACTCTGTGCCTTGTGAGTAAATAAGCTTTCCAAAGTCAAGGTCAGTGTCCTATTCATGTCCTGAACTGAACCAGGGCCTTTCAAAGAAGACACGTGCCGTGCCAGGCGTGGTGGCTCACGTCTGTCATCCCAGCACTCGGGAGGCAGAGACAGGAGGATTGCTGAGTTCCAGGCTTGCCTGGGTTACATAGTGAGCTCAGGGCCAGCCTGAACTGCAAAGCGAGACCCTGTCTCAAAAAAACAAACAAACAAACAAACAAACAAACAAAAAACAGAAAAAGACACGTGCTGCTGAGGCTAGGAGTAATGCCCCAGGATCAGCCTGTCCTCTGTAAAATTCTCATAGTCCTCTTCTCTGACAATGTTTCATCGTAAGCTACTTCCATTCAAACCAAACAAAGCAACAGATTTATTATACACTGATTTATTCCTGCATATCAAATATTTCACCCCATCTGATTTGAATTCCATTATTCATTCTCACAAGTTCTTATCCACTTTTCAGAAAAATTAATGCATCTTGATGCAGGCAGCATTCCACATCTGTTTACTTCACCAAATACCAACTGGATTCTTTGAATACAATTGCCAAAGCTAAAATTGTATTGAAAATATCTTAAACAAGCTTGTTTATTAAATGTCAAACACTAAATATATGCATCTTTGGAATAATGGTCCTTCAGTGAAAAGACTCTTAGAAACCTGATATAACTATTGGTTTGTTATAAAACCTAGTATTTGCTACCAGAAATGAAAGGAGAGGGGAGGAGGGAGGGAGGAATAGAGGGAAGGAGGGAGGAGGAGAGAAACTTACAGTCAAAATGCAAAAGCTTACATCACTTTGTAAAAATTAGGGAAGGAGAAGAAATTTCAAACTAAGTGGGCAAGAACAGCTTTAAACCAAGACCAAAAAAAAAAAAATATATATATATATATAATATTAAAATTTATTTTAAAAGAAAAACAACTCAAATTAAGGGTGAAGGTGGTCCTGTAATCCCAGCACTCTGGAAGGCTGAGTCAGGAAGATAGAAAGGCCAAGCCCCGTCTTGGCAATTTATTGATTTAATGAGGCCCTATCTTGAAACTTAAAACAATATTTAAAAAGGATTGAGAATGTAGCTCAGAGCAAGGGCCCCCTGGCTCAGGGCACAATACCACAAAGTAAATACCAAAAGTTGGAGGTAGAATTGAAGGAGAGGAAGAGAAAGGGAAGTAAAAAGAATCAAGATATGTTACCTATGTGTACACCACTACCTGTGGTGAATGTCATCATTATGTACTGCAAACATGTACAAATGAAAATTTCTTAAAAGTCCCAAAAAGAAAAAACACAGTTCAAGTTTTAGGTTAAATTATCAGACATGTTTTAATAGCCCAATTAGAGGTAGAATATATTGGAGCTACTTCCCTCATTTGATTTTTTAAAGTCCTAAGAGTTTATAAAGATAAGTAAGAGGTTTCCTAGCTTTATATGTACTATGGCATCTGCATCTAAAAGCCATTTGTTCTGCTCATGTTTAATAGAATCCAGAAGTTATGGTAAATGATTAAGGACTGAGAAGCAAAATGAGGAAGATAGCACTCCAGCCTGGGAGTGGGGACAATATTCCCACCATTATCATATCAGAAAAAAATTCCTAAACTGTATAACTCAAAAAATTAGAGATAATTATAGTTGTTTCACAGGTAACTACATAAATGGAAAGATTAGCAGATTCCAAAGGCTTCCCCAGCTACATACTTTCCTTATAGAGAATACACACAAAATTTTGTCCTTTGGCCTGATGGCTAATGGCGTACAATTAATCAACTTCATTTAATATTTGGGTACTTGACAACTAGTAAGTGGATAGCTTTTTTAAGTTTAATGAGTTTAGAACTGTTTATGGCAGAGAAAGGGTATTTTTAATTGTAATTATAGGCCTCCCATAAGCCAACTTCATATATAATATTCAAACTAGTAAGGCTTTGATTCAAAGGAAGAGAAATGATTACAGCGAACTTCATGGGCTTTTGGATGTATTCCCAGGGCTATTCAGGGACTGGCAACTGAGACCTCAACTCCAGCCTTCCAGGACGAGCCAGTGTGAGCATGAAACCAGTGAAAACAGCTTAAATGTTTGGACTCAAGGAGAAGTACAAGAAATGATTTGGAGCCAGATATTAAACTCCCTTTGTGATGAAACTGGAAATACTTTACAAACTAGAAAGAATGTTTAGTTGAAACCTAGAAAGATAACAAATCAATTTTATACTTCTGTTCCCAAAGTTCATTTTGCTATATGAGGTTAAAATCATATTGTAGCTCATCACCTATGTAGCTCACATATCAGTAATGATAAAAGTAAGGGGTTCTCATGGTGGCTCACGCCTGTAATTCCAGCACTCGGAAGGCAGAGGCAGGAGGATTGCTGAGTTCCAGGCTTGCTTGGGCTACACAGTGAGCTCAAGCCAGCCTGAACTACAAAGTGAGACCCTGCCTCAAAAAAAAAAAGTAAGGGGTTCTCTTAATGAATGGTTATAATCAGGCTGAAGTTTATCTATCCCAAATTTGAAGCAGAAGGGTCAATTTTTAGGACGGAGAATGAACATTATGGAGTACTGACTATGGCAGCACTACGGAGGTGTTTTATCTACCCCCTTCACTGAAGTGTCTAAGATGTGGCCCCTGTTTTATGAACAAACTGCTCAGGAGGAAGCTCTGACTCAGTCCAAAACTACATGCTCTGGGAATTCCAAGAAAAACACAATGCAATGCAACTAATCCCAATATGCATATCATCTTCCTTGCTATACTATCTTCAATACCAGTATAATTTGCTAAATTTCTTATGAAATGGGGATGTGTCTTTCTGGGCTGGTTGACCCAGTATATGATACATGCAGGTTGTGTAATTAATTTGGGGGGTTTAATTCATTATAAGCTTTTTGCACTTCCACTCCATATAATGCAGAAGCCTAAATATGCAAAAAGATTCTTTCACAGTATGTGGTGATTTTGAAATCATTCAGAAGTTACTTAATTCAGTCTGATTAAGTACGATGAAAAGTTTGGCTCGATCAATAAGCAGGTGGATTTTAAATATAACAATATACTCGTGATGAAGTTAAGAAAAGATGGGTGTTTTTTTAATGAAAACGGAGACACAAGTACAAAGGATAATCTCTGAAGCTCAAAGAAATTGTGAGCCCTGAATTGCAGAGAATAGAGCTGAGTTTAAAAAGTTCCTTAGAGTAGACAGAAGAAAAAGGGGAAAATTGGCTTACAGAAAATGATGATGGAATTGGAGACAGAGATAAAGAAATGGCAGTTATTTTTCCCATGATTTTAAAGTGAAGGAATAGAACACAGAGCTCCTGAAACTAAAGATTTTATTTTTTAACAAGAAAGCACATTAAGATCACATACAGTAGAGGAAAGAAAAAATTAAGTTCTGATGAAATGTTAAAAATGGAAACAAGAATAATAATGAAAAAAAAAAGTTCCCCAAAATGATACTTTGAAAATTACAAGATTATTGCAACTCTTGAAAAAGGAGTCATTTTGAACTAAGGAGCTGGTTGTTAAAAGAATTTTCTAGTAATTTGGTGATGCTTATAATTTTTAGCCCAGTACACAAAAAGATACAATGTATGTTATTCTTCTTCATAATATTATATTTGTGCAAAATCTAAAATATCACACTGGGAAAGACTGCAGCCTTCTTCAGGAGAACAGGATTAAAATAAAGACATACAGGCTAAAATGGGTGGGGCGAACACTTAGATAACCAAGTCCTAGTAGAATATGTTGTTCTAGTTAATCTTCATAGGCATCATAATAGATTAAACTTCTTTACATTATTATCTGTATGTTATGAGCTGATATTTATGATTACTGAATACAATAAACTTGCTTTATCTGCCAATGGTATCAGTTAAGCTATCACTTTAATAATTCTTTCTTGTACCAAAGAAGGTCCCTATTTAAAATAAGGTGACACTTAACAGGATGAACTTGTTAAAAATAACATGTGTGCATCTGTGAAATTGTAATTATAATTATACTGTCACTTGTGATCATTTTTGATAGTTCTTCCCAAAGACAAACGAGTATAATGAAGTCCATTAATGGACCAGTATGTTCTGTTAACATGGAGGGAGGGGTGTAATAAAAGTAGCCTGAATAGCAGGAGGGTAGCTGAAGTTCAGTTCTGGGTGCAAGTGAAAAATACATGCTGTTGCATGGGGTGCTAAGGGACATGGAATGTTAAAGGATGATAAGGTTTCAAGTAATTTGAGAAAGTGGTTGTCACCAAAAGTCAGTAAATACTCTGCTGGCAAATAGCTACTTTCAGCTTTTTAGTAAATGAAAAATGTATTAAGGTGGATGTTCTACCATTGTTGATGTACCTGATATCATAAAGCTCTTCCGTGGTGCTCTATAAAGATGTTTATACTGATGTATTATTGGAGCACGAACTCTGTTATAGACACCGCAGTGCAAGGCAATTACTGACACCCTATTTTCCTTTGGCAGGATTAGAAACCCTGGGGTCACTGCCACCAGCTGTTCACCTCTTCCACAAGGCAATATAGATTTCAGGATGGAGACCTTCTGTGATTAAATGGCTCGTGAGTGGTGCACACCACCAAAACTACATTAGGGATCGAGGGAGACCCTGTTACAAACACCATGCCAAGAGAAATGCTTAAATGAAGGTGAGCTAAACAAACCACACAAAATCAAAATAGGCACCATTCAGTCCTTCACCTAAGCTAACCAAAGGTGATTTCAACTGAATTTTAAAAATTAAACAATTCATGAATTATTTTCCAAATGTAACCTAAGATAGAGCACATACCATCACCTCCAGAGTGCTCCAAGCTTTCTGTGCATCCTTCGCTCCTCCCAGTACTTCCATCCCTATAGTCCTTGTTAGCACTATGAGCAGAGGTCTCTGTAATCACAGAAGTATTTTTAGCTGTATGGCCTATTGAGGCGACCCCTAATCCCTATGACCACTGGGCATCGTGTATGACTAGGAAATGGAGGGTTTGAGTTTGTAATAGTAGTTAATTTTAATTGACATAAGTTTAAGTGGCCCTAGATGCCTAGAGCCCACTTAATGGACCATGCAGTGGATCGATGGGCAACAGCTAAGCAACAACCGAGGACATGTAAGAGCCACGGGATTCAAACTCTATCCAGGATGTGCCTTAGAGACATGTGAGGGGTGGGGATAAAAACAGTTCTGATAACTGGAACCTCCTTCAGGGGCTGCAGTCTGACTGGTTTGGGGGAAAGGTATTATTATCTCCAACTCAAGGTCATAAAGGAGGCTGCAGTGCAAAAACAACCCAAGAACTCGAGCCCGGGGCACTGTCTCCATTTTCCACCCCAAGTGAGGTGGCAAGGAGCTGGGAGGGAGGCTGCACCAGGTAAGCAGCGCAGGGGATGTGAGGCTACTGGGTTTGAAGCTTAGTAATGATTCTGAGTGAAGGTCCGAGGGAGCTGCGAAGAAACAGATAAGCAAAACAAGAAAGATGTGGGCAGAAAAGGATCAGTCACTGAGCATAAAATAGAATTAAACTTATACCAAGTGAACCAGCTAAGTCAGTTATAGAACATGCTGTAAAGACAGGCCACTCAGTGACTTTACCTGCCATCTTACTATACTATCAAAATGCCTGCGATTGGATGAACGTTTAATCATAATAGTCAGCCCTATGGACAGGCCTTTTAAAAAATAAAATATACTATTGCTCAGAGCTCCACGTCTTTTGTTGTACATCTCTTCTAGGAAAAAGTAATTGAGCAAGCACTCTGAAGAGATGAGAGTGTCTGAACTACTTCATACACTCAGATACTAATGAGTTACACGCCTATAAGACATACAAACAAAAATAAAATGATCTTAATGAGCCTTAAAAAAAAGAAAGTCTTTCATTTTCTTCCCACACGTTAATAAGTTTTCACCCTGACTGCCTGCTTCCAGAACTACCTTGAAAACAAGTGCTATACAATTTGTAGGAATATTCAGAAATTGGCCCATTGACGATCTACTGCTTAAGACAAATTCCAATATGGTTTAATGCTCACTTTATAGACACAAAAAGTAGTGTAACACAGCTTTTGAAAAGGAGTCTGTGTTGTCTCTAACTGTTGTGTTGATAACCACAGGAGTCTTCATCCCCACAGGCAAAGTAGTTTACATTTTACAAACTCAACAATAAGTGCTTCCTGTTTGAAGTGCAGTACGCCCCTGGACCAAGGAGAAAGCCCCGTTTGGGCTCTGCCGCCTCATTTACTTATTAATTTACACTGTCCTCTTTATTGGGTTTGCTGTTGCCACTTACATTAGCCTCTACATCTGCCCTGTCCAGTCAACCTGATGCCCACTAACCACATGTGACTATTTAAAACGAGTTAACGTAACTTGAACCATAGTTTCGGTTCCTCAGTCACACTATCAACATTCTACATGCTCATTTGCTGCTGGCAGCTCACAGGCAACAACCTGAGCAGAACAGAACCTTCCCATCATAAGGGAAAGATCAAGGACTAAAAGTGTGCTGCCGCCAATGCCATCACCGCTGCCTGGTATTTCCCTAATGATCACTGGTTACAGCATCCCATCCTCGGTTCTCTCTCCATATTCACAGAGTCCTGCAGCTGGACTGGGTGTGTTGTTCACCACACAGTCCCCACTCCTGAGCTGCTGCTCCCTCAAAGCTCAGTTGGCCAAGGTCCAGAGGTCTGGCCTCTGCCCAGGCTTTTCAGGAGTGAGTCTCAGCCCAGGGGCCAGCGGTGGTACACGACCATGCTCTACCTGTGGACTGACTCTCCAGACCCTTGCTGGGTGGTGGGTGTCCCGTTCCTTCTAGATAGTTACTCCAACACTGGCCTGTATGGTCATTGCCATTTGAAACTCTGCTGTCCTCGGAAGACCTCTCTGCTTCGGTATCCCTGCTGGATACTGAGCGTCAGTTTAGTTTGTCTCACTTTTTCTGGGCTCTGGCTGAAAGGTGCTCGAGGCTGTCCCTCTTGCTTGGTCTCACAACCAGCTTCAACTTGGAGATTCTCTAAGCCATGACATGATTCACGAAGTATTCACTCTCCTTTGCCTGGTTGTGAATGGCTAACAGATGTCCCAGGAGTCTGTCCCAGTGCAGTGGGGTTTTTCCACTGCGACTCACTGCTCCGTAATGGGATAGAAGCCACAACCTTGGGGTCATTAGCCCAAGCTTTTCACTGGCTGAGCTAACCATCTCTAAATTTCATTGGAAGTTTAAGGTCACAGAGATTGGGTTGCCTTTTTCTGTTTTATTCTGTGAAGCAGGAGTGAATTATCTTGATTGCAGAAGATACCCAAATAGAAATGTTTCAACTTCAAGATCTTCTCAGAACAGGTTGTACTTGTAGAGGACGTGGAGTAGGCATCTGAATGAGCTGCCCTGGGTTAGTACAGAATCCCCTGAAAGGAAGCCTGACAGAGGCTGTCTTGCTGGGAAACAATGGCTTTCTACATAATGAAAACCATCAAATCCATGGACAGTCACTGTCGTAAGAAAACACATTCAAATAAAAGGATGGGGCATAAATTATTGTTTCAGAACAATTTTTTCAATTGTTTAGGAAGCTTTGTTTCTGAAACCTCTTTGTCCATTACTTAGTGTTGTCCCAGTTACCTTCAAGAGAGATGGAAACATCTTGAGTCAGGCATGAAAAAATTAACGTATTTCCCTGCAGCTTCCTGAAGTGATTCCTGAATGGTTAACACCAACCACTCACACTTCCATTCTAAGTAAGAAGAGGAAAGAGTGTGGGCACAGTGGCTTCATGATGTTCTTGCCAGCTACAACGGTGGTTGCCCTACACCACCAAAAAACACAACTGTGCCAGGCACAGTGGCATATGGCTGCATTCCAGCCACTCAGAAAGCTGAGGCATGATTATTACAAGTTCCAGCCCAGACCAGGGAACTCAGTCAGATCTTGTCTCAAAATAAAATAAATCTGGGGCCGGAGGGTTAGCTCAGTGGTCCCAGTGCCTGCCTCGCAAGCGCAAGGTCCTGAGTTCAATCCTGGTAACCACATACAATGCTGGGCATGGAGACTCACGCCCACCAGCAATCAATACCACTTACCACAGTGCCAGGCACGGTGGCTCACGCCTGTCATCCCAGCACTCGGGAGGCAGAGACAGGAGGATTGCTGAGTTCGAAGCTTGCCTGGGCTACATAGTGAGCTGAGGGCCAGCCTGAACTACAAAGCGAGACTGTCTAATAAATAAATAAATAAAATTTTATATATATATATATATATATATATATATGAGGAAAAGAAAAATAATCACAATACCTAACCACTGCTAATTCTTTCTTACATATTCTTTTTTGTTGTTGTTTTAATTGAATTCTTTATTGGTACATTTTATAGACAGCTATATCACGCACCACATTGGGGAATTTGTACCAGTACATGACACAAGTTAATTCTCATTTTTACCCACATCCCTACCCACCCAAACCTCCCCACCCCCTATATACATCCTCTTTTATTTTCTTTTGGAATCATATTTAACATATTCTTCCGATCATTGATTCATCCCTCCCCCCTCCCCTTTACTTCTCAGCTTCATCTGTCTGGCTCAAATGTTTACACACTATTTGTAATCCGCTTACTTTATGACCTATTCCATGTCAATAAGAATATTTTATATTGTTGTCATTCGTAACTCACTCAGACTATTCTTTTGTGATTTATAAATCAGTATATTTTGACACCACATATTAAAAGTCATGAACATGTGTATAGCTGTTGACACAGAAATTCAACTTCTAAAAATGGAATTGCTGTATATGCAAAAATTTAGTTTAATGAAAAGCTGTTCACAGTCATTTTTAAAGTTGGAAATGTTAGAAACAATGTAGATAGGCAATAATACAGTAAATAATTAATATGCAATGCTAGTGCAGCCCCCTTAATAATTTAGCTTTGACAGGTACCTAACAGCAAAAGAAAATGTTAAATGAGTAGGCAAGGCAATCTCAAATTTGTAAATCTTTTAAAGTACATGATACATTTAAAACAACTAGATGATATAATATTTTAAGAGATACTACTTCAGAGTGTCAATAAATTAGAGAGCTCTGGATAATTTTTTAAACATGCAAAACCTCTTTGGAGAAAATCAAAATTTCTCTTTAAAATCAATTAAAAGGACCTAAAACAAAGGGAAAGTTAAAACATGTTAATGAGTAGAAAGACTAAATATCATAAGGATGCCAATCTACCTTCAATTAATTTATGAATTTTATACAATTTCATGAGGGGTTGACTTAAAATTTCATTTGAAAGCCAAAGCAACTATAAATAATGAAAACAATTTTGAAGAACAAGCTCCCTTTCATGAAGGATTATAAAGTCAAACCATTAAAACTATTAATGTGTAGACAAATAAAAACAGTTCAGAACAAGATTTTCTTCACACAAAGATCTTCAGATATAATAAAAGTAGCTTTAAAATCACTGGGGAGCCAGGCGTGGTGGCTCATGCCTGTAATCCCAGCTCTCGGGAGGCAGAGACAGGAGGATTGCTGAGTTCGAGGCTTGCCTGGGCTACATGGTGAGCTCAGGGCCAGCCTGAACTACAAAGCGAGACCCTGTCTCAAAAAAAAAAAAATAACTGGTTATCTAGATGGAAAAAAATTAAAATTACAGTGGTACCTTGTTTCATGAATTCAATCCTGTCCATGATTCGCATTGAAAACAAAACTGATTCCCTAAGGTCAACACTGAATTTGTTTGGACTCTCATTCAAGTTGAGTTGTGACCAGAATGGTGGAAAGAAGTTTGTGAACAGAAGAACCACTGTACACTCTTCCCTCACAAAATCCACAAAATTCTCTTTCAGGTGGGATAAATGTGGAAAGGGCAAAGCCTTAAATTAACACTTCTCAATCATAATATGACTAGCCAAGTTAAGAAGCCAAATATCTTCACTGGAGGAAAGATAGCCTCTTTAATAAATGTGCTGGAAAAACTGGGTTTCAACCTGCCATAGACTAAAGCTAGACTTATCTCTTTCACCATGCACTAAACTAAAATCAAAGTGGACTAGAAGCCTAAATATTAAAACAGAAACACTAAACCTGCTGCAAAACAGGTTAGGAAGAACTCTTGGAGACACTGGCTTAAGTAAAGACTTTACAAACAAAACCTCTACAGCACAAGAACTAGCAGAAGAAATCAACAACTGAGATGCCATGTTACTAAAAATCTTCTGCACAGCAAGAGAGACCACGAGCAGAGCAAAAAGACAACCAACAATATGGGGAAAAATTTCACCAGTTGTTTCTCAGACAAAGGGCTACTGTCCAGAATATAGGAAGAGCTTTAAAAAATGAACCCTCCCCAAATTTAAAGTCCCAATCCAAAAATGAGTATCTGAAATGAACAGACACTTTTCAGAAGAAGTAAAATCTGCCAAGAAATATATAAAGAAAAACTCAACATCACTGGCCATTTGAGAGATGCAGATTAAAACAACCCTAAGATTTCATCTCACTCCACAAAGAATGGCTGCTATCACGAAATCAACCAACAACAAATGCTGGCGAGGCTACAGGGAGAAAGGAACCCTTCTCCGCTGTTGGAGGGAATGTAGACTCATGCAACCATTGTGATCAGTGTGAAGGTTCTCAAAAACCAAGGATTAGAGGTCCCATTTGACCCTGGTATTCACCCTGAATAAAAGATTCATATTCCAGTGACATATGTGCACACATTTTATAGAAGGCTCAGTTTGCGATAAACTAATATTGGAAACAACACAAATGCCCATCAACTGGAGACCAGATAAAGAAGATGTGGGTTTTTTATAAAATGGAGTACTACTCTGCCATAAAGAATGATAGGTCTGAGTCATTTATACTTAAACGCACATATCTTGAGGACATACTCATAAGTGAAACAAATAGGCAACAGATATGTAAATACTGTTTCTTTTCTCTGCCATGAAAAACCAAAGATATAAATGAGTTCTAAAATGTATGATAAATATTGTGAAATAGAAAATATTCAAAGGGAAAAGAGGGTAAGTGCAAGTAAAGTAGAGAAAGAAAAATTTGATGATTAAAAAAAGGAAGCAAAACTTATGTGTAAAGGAAGCAGGAGGATTGTATGGTAGGCAGGGGAATGTGAAAAAATGAGAATTAGATTGTGTCATATACTGGTAGAAATTCTCAGTGTTGATTGTGATCATGATGTGTATATAGAATATACCAATAAAATCAGTTTTTAAAAAGTCTTTTCAGGTATGGTTTTGTGACCTACTAGTAAAAACTGATTTGTGGGCCAGAGATTTAGCTCAGTGGTTCTGGTGCCTGCCTTGCAAGTGCAAGGCCCTGAGTTCGATCTCAGTAACCACATAGAATGCTGGGCATGGTAACTCATGCCCACCAGCCGTGGATACCACATACCACAGTGCTGGGTGTGGTGGCTCATGCCTGTCATCCCAGCACTCAGGAGGCAGAGGCAGGAGGATTGCTGAGTTCCTGGCTTGCCTGGCCTACATGGTGAGCTCAGGGCCAGCCTGAACTATAAAGCAAGACCCTGTCTCAAAAAACCAAAAAAAAAAACCTTATTTGTTTTTGCTAAAACTTGAAAACTGGTACACTTTTCATGTCTTTTGCTCTCAAATAGGAAATATGTTTTGCCTATAAAATGTGCTCATGGGGATTATGAAAGTTTTAGATTTTATGTTTTTCCTTAAATCTATATGCTCCAAACGTGGAGAAAAATGTGTATTTTTGTAACATTTAATATTTTACTTTTAACACAAAAATTTCTCATTTTTTACAAGTGAAAAGTAGATTCTACTATTTACTTTTGAGAATTACACCCAAAATCTAGGTGCTCAGTCATAGAAATGTTTGCTTTAATGAATAGCTTCATTATGTTTTCTTAAATGATTCTATTACCTGGTTTATGTCTATTTTTCATATTTTTAGGTCCACAAGGTCAGCCTGAGTTATCATCAGTTTTTAATGTAACTTGGAAGCTACTGAGTTTTAGTTAATAAAAAATTAAGGCCAAACATTTATTCTCTAGGTGCACTTAGTCTGGATTCCATAATTCCTGGTGTTTTTATTACTGTTCATTCATCCCTAGGCAGCTTGCAGGGCTCCCTTCAGCAAGCTCTGCCTTCTGCTACTTAAATATTTTGTAAGTAGTCTTAAGTGCTTTGTTTTTTTAAAAACTATTCTCAATATTTGTTTAAATTTACATTGCTAGGGTTTGTAGCGCTGTTTTGTTACTTTGTTTTTGTTTTTAGCCGCTATTTCAGACAATGTTCTTATTCTCTGCAATGGATTTAAGTCACAAAGTTCACCTAGTCTTGTTCACTCATTCTCCTTCCTGACCCCAATTGCAAAATTCAAGCATTAGTCAAAGCCAGAAATGGGAATTTCTTTGGGAATAAACAGTACATCCATCTGAAGGGAATCAATTCCACATGTACAACATCTCATTTGAGGAAAGACTGAACAGAGTAAATGGTGAACTTCAGCCTTGGTAAAAACAAGTTTTTCCAAAAATCCATTATTATTAAAGACAATATATAACACATTTTCAGTCTTTCATTTAATGTATTAGAACCATATTTAGAGAGAAAAGGAAACTGAGGATAGAGAATATGGGAATGTGTTGAAAACCAAATGGAGCTACTATGTGCCTGTAAAGAAAGAACACATGGAAAATGTATGTTGGAAATGTCATCCTACAAGGGATCAGTTATAGGGAATCCTGATATAAAATATAAAGTACAAATTTTTGATCCTCCATAATACAAAACAATGAAGATAAAGGTGTATGCTAAAATAAACAGGAATTCAACAGAAAAAAATGTTTGACCCAAAACATCTCCAAAGATGATATTCCACAAAGAATATCAGCTGCCAAAAAATATATTCATCTTACCTGTGATATTAAACATCATTAAATAATTCAGTAATCATGCAACCTTAGACTTAGGTTTTGTTCCCTAAAAATCTACTTTTCTTTGAGTTAACATAAAATTTTAATTACTTGCTGTGACAGTTGCAGTATTTAGTATCTTTACTTTTTGCACTTAAAATTACATAACATTTTTCCATAGGTCTACCTACTGTATTAAAAAGAGAGAGACAGAGAGAAAGATAATTATGGTATTATGCTTTGTGTACCAGTCCAGTCATGCTTATATGGCCAGAACACATTTATGTCAAGAAAAGATTTTACCAGGCATTAACATAAATCATTTCTTTTGGGGGGGGGTACTGGGGATTGAACTCAAGCCCTTGTGTGTCCAAGGTTGGTGCAATACCACTTGAGCTAAATCCCCAGCCCCACTTTTTTCTTTATCATTTAGACATCATTAATGACAAATATTTATTTTTAAAAATTAGTTATGGAAAAATAAGAATATGACTGTTCTGCCTTTAGAAATTAAAATGAAAAGGGCATAGGGTGGGCAGGGGAATGAGAAAAAATGAAAATTAAGTTGTGTCATATACTGGTACAGATTTTCAAAACCAGTTGTGACCATGATGTGTATATAAAATATAGCAATAAAATCAACTAATTAAAAAACTTTAAAGAAATAATATAATTGGATATATAGAAGATAAGTATATTTTTAAAATACTAAATTATTCTCTTGGCTTAATTTTTCTTGACACTTGGCATGTGAAAGGTGAGTTCTATGTCTCATCCAATTAAGAGCTCAGTAGGCAATACTACATTAAATGGAGGCCAAGCAGCCAGATCTGGGTGTTGGTAGGTCAGTACTGACCAAGGACCAGGAACTAACTGTCACTCGAGACTGGGCTGGGAGGACAGTTGTTGACAGTACTGAATCAGTGTTTATGACTAGTATATCTGTGAGTAGATCATAGCAAAATTTGTACGCAAATAAGTGCAGCAAAGAAAAAAGAATGATTAATCAGATAAACAACCTGAAAGTCCAAAATCAAAACTTCATACAGATCGGAGTCATACTGAAGCCCAGACAGGAGGTGGCAGAGAGCAGGACTAGGAGTGTATGTTATAACCAAGGAAGCAAAATAAACAGGAATTAGAGCCAAGCTTTGTCTATCACTTGATCACAGAAGCTGCTCTGACAATAGGAAATGACTCCACCTATGTGTCCCACTTGTCCTCAAGTTGGCAGGGTATGAAGAGCTTGGAACCACCGACAGCGGCTCAACTGACCCTCTTATTAGACACATGGAAAAGGAATTCAGAAAAGCGATGACTTGCAAGCAGTCCTTAACTAAAGGGTTATTAGTAAATGGGGAAATGTATTACTAATGAACAAAGTTATTAATACCTAACTTAACACTGAAAAGATGCACAACAGGACAAAATACTCCCTATAGCCTATGAACAGACCTGTCACTGGAGCCAAGGCTTTGTTAGGAAAATATGAGAGAAGACCTGAAAAACAATAGATGTTCTCCACAAAGTGAAAGACATTAAAAACCAAGATTAGCAGAAGCCTTAATTTCAGGCTCCTTAGAGTGAGGTGCTACATTTTATATATTGATTACCCGAGTGAAACCAAATGCATACTAATTATTTAATAGTTTTTACTTAATTATGATGATAGTACAGTGGAACTGTATTTAGAGACTAGATTAAGTACAAAAAATAAGCCACTTACAAGGTGGGCTCACTGGAAGCCGAACATAACTAAAAGCTTTGCATTTATTCTTACACACACTTAATAAGCATTATTATTACACAAACCTAATAAGTATTATTATTCTCATCATTGTTTGATAGTAAAAGAAACTGAGATCTGAAGAAAGCTCTTGTCCAAGATTACACATCTATAAATAGAACCAAAATTTGAAGGCAGGTAGTCCAATTCTAAAAGCTAGAAAACTTATTCTGCTTTCTCTTTAAATGGTATAAATCTTTTGAATTTTACTAGAAGCTGAAGACTTGAACCAGAATGCTACACTCTACATGAATACCTAATATCTGTATGTCAATTGGTAATTATCAAAATGCAATTAGTGACTTAAGTCTCAGAAGAGCCTTGGGTGCTAGTTAGCATTTTCGTACAGATTTTTTTTTTTTTTTTTTTTGCCACGAGCCTGAACCCCACAAAGAGGGAAGCCTATCAAGCATGGGTAGGACTTTAACTGGATAATAGAAAATATTCTAAGAACATTAGTCAGGCATTTAATCCAGGAAAAACAAAGAACCAGTGATTGTGAGCCCACTTGCTTCCTAGAAGCAAGGTCAGAGCAAGTAAGTGAGCCAAGACATCAAGCTTTTGGAGCCCTGCACCAACCTAGGACTCTTGAAAAAAAAAATGAAAAGGCCATCTCTCTATGTAAATGACCTCTTCCAATTAGGTTGCCTGAACCTCGTGGTCAGTCAGAGCCACGGCTTAAATCTCCCTGTGTCTCCAAGACCTTCACATTTTAGATGCTGAGTAAAGGTTATCTATAAATGATTTAGGCTGAGAAGTGGGACTAGGCCTGGTATTTGTCATAAAAAATTTTGTCTGAAGATGGCTGGGGGCTGGGAGACTAGCTTAGTGATAGAATCTTTGCCTAGCCCTAGATTGGATCCCCATCACTGCGAGATGATATAGATGATAGATAGATGATAGATAAGATGGTCTGTAGATGGATAGATAGATGCTGTATAGGCAGATGTAAATAAAACTGTCAAAATTTAACTGTATGATAACTACAATAATGACTAGTCTCTCCAAACAAATAACTAAATTGAATTCTTTATATTTCTCACTAATTTTATCCATTCAATCAATCGTGAACTCAACTGTGTTTTACCTCCAGATATAACAAGAGGATTTCTTTATAAATTACCCTCCTGGACTTTAACACAGAATCCTTCCTAGAAACTGTATATACTTCTGTGATTTCCAAGAAATATGGCCTCAAATACGTTGGTTTATATTTAGTGCTTTAGGCAAACAACACTAAGCTAGCCTGTATGATCTTTCATCAGGAGCTTCTTTTAAAAAATCACTCTTTTTATCTTCTCTTTCCACACAGTTAATTTTAGAAAGCTGCTACCAGGGCCGGAGGGTTAGCTCAGTGGTTTCGGCGCCTGCCTCACAAGCGCAAGGACCTGAGTTCGATCCCCGGTCACCACATAGAATGCTGGGCGTGGAGACACGCCCACCAACAATCAACACCGCATACCACAATGCCGGATGTGGTGGCTCACGCCTGTCATCTCAGCACTCGGGAGGCCGAGACAGGAGGATTGCTGAGTTCGCGGCGGCTTGCCTGGGCACTATAGTGAGCTCAGGGCCAGCCTGAACTACAAAGCGAAACCCTGTCTCAAAAAAGAAAAAAAAAAGAAAGCTGCTACCAGCTTTTAGAACTTGAATTGTAAAGTTCTACCAGCTTTTAGGATTTGAGTCTTAGTCATAACTACTACAATTCTAATAACAGAAAAGAGCTAAGTCTTCTTTTCAAAATCCTTCCTAAACAGACTTTGTTCTTGAATCCTCTGTTATGTGGCTAATTCGTAGCAATTTTATAACCATTTACTTATTTTATTATGCTCATTATGATGACAATATTAAATTCATTTTCATGCCATTCAAAAAGGGATTCACTTTCAGGTTCTTTAATGAAAGTAACTTTACCCATTCCAACAGTTTTTTCAATTACTAGTTGTTATGTTAAATTTAGCTGAAATATAAATATAATAATAGCTGAAGTTGTTTCTAACGTGAAGAAACATAAAAGATATTCTGTCTTTAGCTTTACATTCTAATATGTACATTACTAATCTGAACATAGATCAAAACATATAACATTTAAGATTAGAAAGCTACTTTAAAGACTAGTCACTTCTAATCCTGTATTTTTCAGAAGTTAAAATTGAGAGCAATTAGTAACCCATTTTCACATTTGTAACAAAACAACAAAGGAACCATATAAAGAAGATAGGTTTATTTAGCTCACAGTTTGGAAGCTGTAAATTCAAGATTGAGCTGTCCATTGATTCAACCTCTGGGGAAGATATCAGGGAAGACAGTTTGATGACAGGAGAGTGTGTGCAAGATGGATCACATGGTGAAACAGAAAACCAGAGAGCATGGAGGGGCCAGTCTTGCTCTCATATAACAACACATTCTCAAGGGAAATAAGTTCCCTTGGGATTTCACAAGAAACCCATTAATCCCTTCTGAGGACAGTAACCCCAATGACCTGGCCACCTCCCACTGGACCCCACCTTTAAGATTTCACCACCTCAACACCACCACAAGTAAACTTCCAACACATGGACACTTAGAGAACAAACCACGTCCAAACTATAATGGCAAAACAATTAAGTGATATACGTGAAGTTCTTAGGTAGTAAATGAAGAGCCAGGTTTATACATCAGACCCTTCATCAGAGGCCCATTTGATAGAATGACATTCCTATATGGCAAAATAGTAAAAAAAAAAATTGTGAAAAACAAACATTATAACAAAGATTGAAATTACATGAAAATCTTTGGCCTAAAGGAGAAAATGTCCTCTTAAAAATTCAATTAAGTTATTGTCTTTACATTGTGTATAAATTTATTTCAGTATTTCTCTTGTGCCATGAGGTCAAATTTGTTAATTGATGTTTCTATTGAAAAAGAGCAATATTCTGTGTCCACAGGTATTGTTTCTAAGTCACAACTTTGGCCTGCAAGGATGTTAATGTCTTATTTATGCAAGGACCTATCTTTCATAGTGATCTATGGCATCAGCTGGTCAGCTTGGCAGTGCAGTACAATGAAAAGAGCATTGATTGAAAAGTCAGGTAACTTACAGTTTTGCCTGAGCAGCTGACTACTAGCTATGTGACATGAACAAAACAGTAATGAGGTACAGAGGTAACACTTAAGTGCTTTACAGCTCTAACAATTCATTATCCTATATACAACCACTGAAACAAAAAGTCAGTAGTGGCAAATTCTTGGAATCTTGGTCCTCCAGGATTTTAAAGTAGTAATTATCCTACTGACCCAAGCTTCAACATTTATTAGATTCTCTCCACAAAAAGATTCCTTATATCACATCAAAGATAATTTAGTTTAGAAAAAAAATGGTAAGAACAAGACAGACTCTTTCTGAAATTTTTATCTGTCCCTGAGTTAATGCTAACATCCCTTCTAAATATTCAAGGTAAGATACAGTTACTGTTGAAAAAGAAATAAAGACTTCTCTTTTTCCTTCTTTAAAAACAAAAGTGACTGCAAAATAGGCAATCAAATTATTTGAGCATAAAGTAATACACTCAAAGTGAGGTTGTTAGCAGTTTTAAATAGCTTGAGATTAGCTAGATGATGTGGCACACAAATGTAACCCCAGCACTATGGGAGGCTGAGACAGGAAGATCACACGTTAGAGCCAAACCTGAACGACTTAGTGATAACACATCTCAAATTAAAAGTTTTCCTTAACTCTAAGAGGCTTTATGTCAACCTAAACTGAAGGCAAAAATCAATAGTAAATAACAAAAAAACAAAAACCAAGGACTCAAAGCACTTTGCTAAAAAAAATCAGCTAATCACAAAGGAAGATAGCAAGAAAAGAAAATGGATCTACATAACAACTAGAAAATTATTAACAAAAGGGCAGTAGTATGACCATACTTACTGTCTTAGTCACTTTCTTGAGCCTGGATGAAATAGCCAACACTTACAACTTAGAAGAAGAAAGGTTTATTTTGGATGGACCAAGGTTTCAGTCTGTGGTCAGCAGACTCCATGTTAGAGGCAGGACAACAGCCAGGGTTGGTAGAGGAAAGGGTATGCAACCCATGGCAGCCAGGAATCAGAGAGAAGGGAGCAGCAAAGGATAAGAAATACCCCCCAGGTCACAGCCCCATGACCCACCTCCAACTAGGCCCCACAGTAGCTCCTGCTAACAGCTACTGGACCCATCAATGGATGAATCCACTGTTGAGTTTAGCACTTCCAGGATCCAATATCTTCTACATACATGAGAATTGTGGAGAACAATTTAGATCTAAGCCATTACCCTTATCAATAATTACCTTGACTATAAATGGATCAAATTCTCCAACAAAGGATTGAGGGTGGTGCAATGAATAAAAAGAAGAGAGAAACTAACAAGACCTGAAAGAATTTCCCTGCATTATGCCTCTCTACTGTGTCATCCTGCCTTGACACAACTGACTATGTATAGAGCCAAAATAAACCTCCTCTCCCTCAGGCTGTGGCTGTCAGCCCTTACGTTCCAGTGGCAAGAAACTAAGATACCCCACTCCCAGCAGCATACAGACCATCCAGGTGCAAAATCACTAAAGGAAGCTCGGGTTTAACCTATATTTCAGCAAGAATCAAAGTGGAGAAAGAGGGAATTCTTACCTTGTTCTGGATCTCAAAGAGAAAACTTTCAGCTTTCCCGCATTGAGTATTATTACATTGAGTTGTGATCTTATTATACACAGCCTCTTTATTATGTTAAGGTACATTCCTCCTATACTTCATTTTTGAGAGTTTTTACCATGAAAAGATGTTTGAATTTTATCAAATGCCTTTTACGCTTCTATTGAGATGATCATATAGTTTTCTGATTAGCATATTTTGACCCTAGAAATAAACCCACATATCCATAGCCAACTGATTTTCAGCCAGGGTTCTAAGAACACACATTTTAAAAAGGACAATCTTTTCAATAAATTGTACTGGGAAAACTGAATATTTACATGAATAAGAATGAAATTAGATCCTAGTTTCTCACCAGTTACAAAAATCAACTCAAGGGCCGGAGGGTTAGCTCAGTGGTTACGGTGCCTGCCTCGCAAGCGCAAGGTCCTGAGTTCGATCCCCGGTAACCACATATAATGCTGGGCATGGAGACATGACCACCAACAATCAACGCCGAATACCACAATGCCGGACGTGGTGGCTCACGCCTGTCATCCCAGCACTCGGGAGGCAGAGACAGGAGGATTGCTGAGTTCGCGGTGGCTTGCCTGGGCACCAGAGCCAGCCTGAACTACAACGCGAGACCCTGTCTCAAAAAGCAAAAAAAAAAAAAAAAAAAAAAAAAAAAAAAAAAAAAAAAAAAAAAAAAAAAAAAAAAAAAAAAAAAAAAAAAAAAAAAAAAAAAAAAAAAAAAAAAAAAAAAAAAAATCAACTCAAAATGTATTAAAGGCATTTAAATATAAGACATGAAATTATGAAACCACCACAAGAAAACATAAGGAAAATACTCTGAGATATGAAATGAAAAAATTTTTGCACAAGACCCCAAAAGTGCAAGCAACAACAGCTCAAATAGACAAAAAAGATTATGCCAACTGCCCAGCAAAGGACACAATCACCAGAGTGAAGAGACAGCTTACAGAATGGAAGAATGTACTTGCAAGCCATGTAATAAGGGGTTAATATCCAGAACATAGAAGGAACCCAAATAACACTACTGCAAAAGAAAAAATAACCCAGTTTAAAAATGAGTAGTAGGCCAAGACAGACATCTTTCAAAGGAAAACGTACAAATAGCCAACAGGAATACTTTTTAAATGTTTGATATTACTAGTTATTAGAGAAATGCAAGTCCAGTCACAGTGGTATATCACCTCACTCCCATAAGAATGACTATTGTCAAAAATCTAAATGAGAGCTGGGCGTGGTGGCTCACGCCTGTAATCCCAGCACTCGGGAGACAGAGATAGGAGGATTGCTGAGTTCGAGGCTTGCCTGGGCTACATAGTGAGCTCAGGGCCAGCTGAACTACAAAGTGAGACCCTGTCTCAAAAAAAAAAAATCTAGGGCCGGAGGGTTAGCTCAGTGGTTCCGGCGCCTGCCTTGCAAGCGCAAGGACCTGAGTTCGATCCCCGGTAACCACATATAATGCTGGGCGTGGTGGCTCACGCCTGTAATCCCAGCACTTGGGAGGCAGGGACAGGAGGATTGCTGAGTTCGCGGCGGCTTGCCTGGGCACCATAGTGAGCTCAGGGCCAGCCTG